>CAUYQU010017977.1:0-78464 GCA_963574635.1 Cheracebus regulus | reverse complement strand
TCTCCTCCCCAAATCCACAAAACATACATTTTTCTCAGTATCACATTATACCTATTTTAAAAGTGACCACATAATTGGAAGTAAATCACTCCTCAGCAATTGCATAGCATTTCACAGGTTTAAATAAAATATTGGTTGTCTGATTATTTGTTATTTTCATCCCTTATTCCTTACTGTCTCCATTGTTAAGCACAATTATTGGCATAAAAGAGGTTTTTAATGCCCATTTTTAGACTGCATTATAGCCTGGGCAATAAAACAAGAATCCCATTCTCTCTCCCTCTTTCTCTTCCTCTTTCTTTCTCTTTCATTCTTTTTTTTTTCTTTCTTTTGCTGTTTCTTTTTTTCTTTCTCCTTTTCTCTCTTTTTCTAAAAAAAAAAATAATAATGGAAAGAAAAAAAAATTAAAAATAACAAAGAAAAAAAAAATGGAACTTAGAGACAATCAAGTCCTTGAGCCAGTGTGATTCCTGTGTGTATCTGTGTGTGTCTGTGTGTACATGTGTATGTGTCTGTGTCTATATGTGCGTGTAGATGGGGGGGATGGGCTTGCCAATGCCATCTGTGTGTGTGTGTGTGTGTATCTGTGTGTGCGTGTGCATATAGACGTGAGGGGGACGTACACTTCATTTCCTCATGTGCCCCGCCTGGCGCCGGTGCCACTCACCACGGAGCAGCTCCAGCAGGCTGCCCTTGGCCATGAGCTCAGTGATGATGTACACGGGGTCCCCCGTGGACACCACGGCGTACAGCGCCAGGATGTGTTTGTGCCGCAGCTTCTTCATGGCCTGGATCTCCGACTGCAGCGTCTGCTGGTGCAGAAGATTGTCTGCGGGGACAGGTGGCCTCGGTGGGTGCAGACCCTGAACCCCCAGGCACCAAGGAAGAGGCCGAGGCCCTGCCCCAACACACAGCAGCTGTGTAGGACACATGGACCTCCTGCCCTAGACAGGGCATCTGGCTCCCGAAGCCACAGTGACAGTGAACGCAGCCAGCCCTGCAGGTCCCCAGCCCGGTGCTCCCACGGGGCCATCATGGCCACCTGCTCTTACCACACAGCGCCCCCAGGCTTAGACATCTGACATGGAGGCCAGACCTCTGCTGAGGCCAAGGCAATTTCAGGGGAAGCTTTTCAGATTTCCAGGGATCTATTTGAATGGTTTTCCATTACATCAAGGATTTATCTTTCCCGCCCACCCCCCACGAGATGGAGTCTCATGCTGTCACCCAGGCTAGAGTGCAATGGCGCAGTCTCAGCTCACTGCAACCTCCACCTCCTAGGTTCAAGCCATTCTCCTGCCTCAGCCTCCCAAGTAGCCGGGATTACAGGCACGCACCACCACACCTGGCTAATCTTTTTGTATTTTTAGTAGAGACAGGGTTTCTCCATGTTGGTCAGGCTGGTCTTGAACTCCCTACCTCAGGTGATCCACCCACCTCAGCCTCCCAAAGTGCTGGGATTACAGGTGTGAGCCACCATGCCTTGCCGAATTTTCTTTTATAATAACTGTATTTAGGTAGAAGCAAAGGTGCAGAAGAAAGGGAACTGCTCCCACACAGACGCTGTGGGTGGTCCATGGGGCTCCAGCCCGGAGGTCTCTGCTGGTGGGGCAGGAGGCAGCCCAGGGCGGGCACGGGGCCACACAGAGCCCTGGCTGGGGCCCACTCACCTCGAGAAATCACCTTAATGGCCACCTGGACCCGGTCTTTCCAGAGCCCTTCAAAGACCTCCCCAAAGTAGCCGGACCCCAGCTTCCTGCAGAGCGTGAACTCCTCCCTCGGCCTCTCCCAGTCGTCCCAGTGGGGCAGAGGCTCAGGCTCGTGCTGGAGGGGAGGCGGAGGGCAGGGACTCATCCTTCAGGAAGTGCCACTCTTGAGGCTAGCACAGGGAGCCCGGATTTACCCTCAGATTTAGGGCCACATTCAGCTTGAGGGCAGTTCTGAGTGTCTGGCACAAGGCTGGACTCTCTCAGGGAGCCACCCCCAGCCCAGCACAAAATGCCCAGAGACTGAAGGAGCCAAGACCCCGCAGACTGCAGCGGGCCTCTCGAGAGTGGCCAGGCCCAGTGGGTGGTCTCCAGGCCCCACCCAACTCAGGCAAACACCCCTGCTCTGCAGAACCATGGGATTCCCTCCAGTGGACCCCGGGTCAGTGAGTCAGGACCCCTCCCACGCTGCCCAGCCAACCTCTCCCAGTAGGAAACATCGGCCGAGACCGCCCCAGCCTGCCTGACCCTGTGCTGCCAAGCCAGGGTGGGCAGCTACCTTCTGGCAGGGCGCGGCTAGCCGCAGGCTGTGGGACAGGCTCTGGGTCCTGTGGTAGTTCACAAGCTCGGGCAGGCTGGAGAAGGACACCGCCTCATTCAGGTGCAGCCGGCCCCCAGCGTGCCGCCAGATCTTGTAGTGCCGCACAGCCTGCGTGTCCCGCACTGGAGGGAGAGCGAGAGCCGTGTGGCCACCGAGTCCACCGCCACCCGCACCTGCTGAGTTTCTCGGTCCCCATCCCTGCCTCCCCTCCTTTGGAACAGCTCCCTCCTGCCCTGCAGGCTCTGGCCAAGCTCTCCGGCCCCTCCTGCCTCTATGCCAGGCAGCTGATGGCCTCCATCTGGATGGCAGCTGCCCGAAAACCCAGCCACGCTGAGTCCTCAGGGGCAGGATGGAGTTTCTCTGCACCCCACACACCCCAGACGCAGGGTCTCATGCTGGACAAGGTTCCCATGGGTACCCGGGCAGGGCTGGCCGGAGAAGCCCCTGCCCTCCCAGGGAGGGTCCTGCCCCACAACTGCCCTAGCAGCCAACCACCCAGGCCCCAGGGAGGATCAGCCCAATAGGGCTGAGCGGATGGGAGCTCCCTGGAAAACAGCCCAGGTCCCCAGTCACAGCAGAGGGAGCTGGGATCCCCGCATGGATGGGAGGGCTTAGAGCAAGGACCTCCCGCAGGCAAGCTCAGGCTCGGAGGCCGGGCCGCACCCGAGAGGACGTAGTCGGCGCTTGGCTTCTCGCTGACCCTGATGAGGAAGGCGCCCTTGGCATTGCCCGCCGCCTGCAGCCGATGCACAGCTTCCGAGCGGGAGATGCAGCCGAAGAACCACCTGCAGGGGAGGGCGGCCTGAGCTCACAGACCTGGGCCCACCCCGCACAGAGCCCACCTGGAACCCCAGCCACACCTGCAGGGGAGGGGTGACCTGAGCCAGCTCAGACCTGGGCCCACCCCGCATGGACCCCACCTGGAACCCCAGCCACCTTTGCCTGCCACCTCAAGCTTCCATCCCTGACCACAGCTGCCCTCGGGAGCTGTCGCTGACCCAGACGCCCCGAATGTCCCAAATGGCCAGGACAGACTCCTGGGGACCCAGCAGGGGGAGGGGCAGGCTTCTACCACACCCTGCCCTGAGTGACCCCTGTCTAGGGGTCAGAGCCTCGGGTGGAGTTGGGGAGGGCACCGGTACTGTCTGCATGCACACACATGCACGGAGCTGCCTGCACACACACCCACCTGTTATACACACACACTCCCACCCATGCAGACAGGTCACCCGCACACCTGAACAGGCCAGTACACTCACATGCACACAAGCACTCGAATGCACTAACTTCTGGCTGCAGGCTGTGGAGCTGGGGCTGCCCTGGACTGTGGACTTCTGGGTGGAGCGCGAAGCAGCTCCAGGTGTCCTGTTCCCAGCCCTTTGTGTCTCCGACTCAGGCCATGGAACACGGACCCCACACAGAAGATCACCACCCAGCATGGAGCCCCGGGGTCTACCCCCTCCGCTTCTGCACAGCTGGTGGCACTGCCCCACTCAACCCTCCAACTACCTGGCCTCCTTCCCACCCCTCACCTGGGTGGGTTCTCAGGGTCTCTGCACCTGGGAGCTGACCAGCCTCCAGCCAGACCCCACCCCTGCACTCCCACTCCCTAACTCGGTGGTAGGTCTGCACATGATGGGGGTTTCCACCATGGCCCCCATCTGGCGGCCTCTTTGCAGCCTCCCCCGCTTCTTGCTGGGGTCCCCAGGAGCTAACCCCACACAGCCTGTGATTCTGGCCGCACACAGTAGGTGCCCAATCCGTGATGAGAAAAGCAGCTCTCAGGAGCACGAGCCACAGAAACCCCTCCCACCAGACCCTCCCCAGCCTGAGCTCCGATCGGCCATGGAGGCCAGGCCAGGCCACACCAGCTGCCCTCTGGTTCCTCGCAGGGCACGGCAGGCAGGAAGCCTGCCCTGCAGCCGGCCGCTCCCCTAACTAGGTCATGTGTCTGGTTCCGGCAGTTTGGAAACTGAGCAAGCTTCATTCCCTCAAAGGCCCTGGAACACCCCCACAGAGCTTGTCACTGGCCACCAGCCTCCTGGAAGTCCACCCTGGACCCCCTGTCCTCCCCAGGCCTGGCAGAGCAGCCTCCACCACCAAGATGTGACAGGGATGAGCCCAAGGGAGGGGCCTGTGCCCTCTGAGCCTGCAGCCACAGTTCTGTCGGCACTCCCGGGTGCCAGTACATGGGACAGGGAGCAAGGGCCAAGCGGGGTGCCCAGCCTGGACTTCAGGGCGCAGGAAGACAGAGCCGAGGGCCCCACCTTCCTGGGCCTCCTTGGGGCCAGCCCAGAGCCCTGTCTCTGCCCCATGCCTAGAGGGAGGCCTGTGCCAAAGCTCCCAGGAGCTGGGAACACGCACGGTTCAGACTCCACCGTCTCCTTCTCGGCCAGGTAGTTGTGGGGCACGTAGCCCTGGGCCACGGCCCCACCCGCCTCATCCAGCAGCGTGGCCCACCACCACTGCTCCTCCTTCCTGGTCACATGGAAGATGTCCCCCGCTCGGAAGCTCAGCTCCTCGTCCGTCCGGGCCCTGAAGTCCCAGAGGCCCACATACTTGGGGCCCAGGTGAGCCTGGTCCTGGGGCAGCATGGCGGGCACCGCGGCAGGACCCGGCTGTGGGCTGCTGGAGCAAAGGTCTGGGCGTGGCAGGACGGCCGCCCGCCAGGCATCCCGCCTCCTTCCTCATGACAGGCGGGGAGGCAGCCACACCCAGCACCCACAGGCACTCAAGAGCACCTGATCATCTGAGGGCCCAGCCGGCCCCACGCACGAGTCCTCACACTCACGGGGCCAGGTCGCACTGCCTGCTGCACTGGGCCCTTCTGGCCACTTAGCGCTCCGGCTCTGGGAACCTGCTGGGCAGGCAGCCACAGGGCCGGCCTGAGCGCCGGAGAGGGAGGGCGGAGGACCCCCTCAGATGGGGCTTCTAGGGAGTCTGACTTACAGACACTCAGGCACTCAGGGAACCAAAAGGCACCCCCACCCCCACCCCAGGAAGGAGCGTTGCCGCCTGAGGTAGGAAGGGGAGGGCTGCAGTCACTGACTTCCCAACCTCAGAGCCGCAGGGGCCAGATGGGGGCTGCCTCTCTCCCACTTCTGGAAGCTGCCCCTCACCCAGCCCCGGACCCCAACCCTGAGCACAGGGCCCAATGCCAGGAGCTGCTGTGGGTGGGCATCCTGAGAGTCGCCTCAGGGGCAGGCCCCACCCAGCAGAGGACGCAGGACCCGCCCTCGGGAAAAGGGCCAAGCAGGGAAGAGGGAATGGAGTCAGGGCAGCGATCGCTGGGTGGGTCAGTCCCGAGGACTTCCTGGAAGAGGAGGGCCGAAGGGTTGCAGGGGGTCAGGGGGTGATCCCCGGGAGGCAGAGACAGGGCACCCGCTGCTGAAGAAACGGACCCTGCCTTCCTCCACTGGACGCCAGGGGGCGGGCAAAGACCATGAGTGCAGCCTGAAAGCGCCAGGGCCCAGGGCCACCTCCTGCCCGGGCAGCCCTCCAGCTGCAGCCTCCACCTCCTCCTGCCCAGCCCCTACAGCCCCCGCCCCCTTTCAGCTCACCTCCCCCTCCCACCCATGCCCGAGTGAGCCCTGACGTGACCCCCACCCGCACCCAACAGTCGCCTGCTGTGTCCACCAGGGAGCTCCGACCCAGGGGCCTGGACAGCAGCCGCAGGGAGCAGGAAGGGGTGGGAAGAGACCCGCAGACTCTGCAAAGGGCACTGGGGAAAGCCCTCAACTCTGCATATCTGAACTTCTGTTTTTATTGCAAAGAGAAATAATGGCACCTTCCGCTCATTTTGTTTTGAGATTAAGAAAAATCTGGATTATGTAACAGCTTCTTAGATTTCTGGACAGCTCAGCACTGACCAAAGTAGAAAGGAGCAGCAGGGTGTTGGGCTGGGTGGCGTCCCTCAGGCCTCCCCAGCTCTGCCGGGGGTTGGTGGGGGTGATGCAGAGGGAGGGGTGGGAGGTGGCAATGTGGGGGAGGGGCAGCGGGGCATTGGGCTGGGTGGCGTCCCTCAGGTCTCCCCAGCTCTGCCATCTTGGTGTCCACGAGCCTTGTGCCTCTGGGTCTGTGAGTGTGTGTCCAGGGGGCCTCGAGTACCCCTGAGTTCGGACATACAGGACGTTCAGCCTAAGCCACACCAGAAGGGGCCAGGAGGCAGGCCCCTTCCCGATACCCAGGAGCACCAAACCTGTTCAGCGAGTGGCTGGCCAGACGCCTGGGAAGGTGTGGGAGCCACAGACACACCTGGTCCCCTTGATCCAGCCCCTCCTTTCCTCCCGGGTGGGCTGGGCCCATCTCAGCTCTGGACTCATAGCACCACGGAAAGCACAGAGGTGGGGCCTTCTGTGCCATGGGAGCCCCCAGGCTGCTGTGCTGGGGGCGTGCCATAACCAGAAGCTCAGCTCAAGGCCTCATTGGGCCCGGGTGACAGGGCCAGCCCCTCTCCCACGAATGTGGAGTGGGCAGCTGGTCAGGGTACCCAAGGGCTCAGACAAACCCTCTTACGTCCACTGTCTGCAGGGTTCTGGCTCCTGCGGCTTCCCTCCACGTGGCTTTGTTTACGGCCTACCCCCCATCTCCCTGCAGCCCCCTCGCTGTGCCTGTTGTCTGAGCCTCCAGGGGCCTCTCCCTTCCGAGGGGCCACTTACCTTTGCACACGGGAGCCTCGTCCCCCAGCTCCCTCCTGAGCCAGCCTGTGGATGGTGGCCATCAGAGCACTGGCTCAGCAGGTGCAGAGCTGACCCTGACTCTAGGGGATGAGGAACTCAGTCAGGCCTGAACTCATCTTCAAACTTTCTGTCCCTGCAAGCCTTCTGGGCACAGCTGCCAGCCTGGGCTCCCAAAGGGTCGGGGGCAGGGTCTCCAGGGACCCTAAACACAGACCCCACTGGCCCCCATGTGCCTGCCCCTTTCCCCCTCAAACTTTCTCACAAAGCCCTAAGCCAGATGCTCGGTGAGCGAGGCCAAGCCCTCACGTCCCTGCCTACCTCCTGCCTCGGTGACCCCAGAGTATTCACACCCGGAGGCTGCCCTGAGCCAGCTGCTGTCCAGTTTCCAGCACACCACGGCATCTACCCCCAACCCCCAACCTCTGACCCTGCCTGACACTTCGCAGCCAGAAGACTCCGAATCCCCCAGGGCCCACCCTGAGGCCCCTGGAAATGGCCTCCAAGGGCAGCTCCCAGGCCACCAAGCCTCCCTGCCCGCCTTTGCTGTGCCTGACGGAGCCCCCTGGAGCCCAACCAGGGAGACGGAACCAGCTGCTCAGGCAGCTCCCGCCAGTGCCCGTGGGGTTCTCACTGTCTGGGCACCACAATGTCCTGGGCTGGGGGCCTGGGCGCGTGGAGGCCACTCCAACCTGCATTTTCTAGCAGATCCCCGCACTCCAGCTCCTGGGTCTGGGTTTAGGGGGCTGAGCCTGTGTGTGGGATGTGTCTGTGTGTGTGTCTGGGTGGGCCAGTCCCTGTGTAATGAGTGCTGCATGTGTGCTGGGTCTTCCCACAGCACGTGCCCGATGGGGTCAACACGCAGTCTGCCTGGGAGTCCAGCACTGGCCACTTCCACAAACCCAAGCTGGGACTAGGGAGAGAACTGGGCCTCTGGCTCTTGACCCTGCGAGGGAGTCCAGGGGACCCAGACTACAGGCTTGAGCAAGGAGACGCACTGGCTCGGGGCTTCCGAGGTTCCTCCCACCCCGCCATGCTGTTTGTTGAGTGCAGGATCACGGTCACACAGAGAAGGCCAGCCCTCCACTCTGCACCAGGGACACGGTCACACAGAGAAGGTCAGCCCTCCACTCTTCTCCAGGGACATGGTCACATAGAGAAGGTCAGCCCTCCACTCTGTGCCGGGTCATGGTCACACAGAGAAGGTCAGCCCTCCACTCTTCTCCAGGGTCACGGTCACACAGAGAAGGTCAGCCCTCCACTCTGTGCCCGCGTCACGGTCACACAGCACAGACAACATGGCCCCCTCCACTGTCTGCTCATGTCTGCCTGGTGCACAAACGTGAGTGCCCACCAGTGCCTGAGGCCCACAGCCAGAGGCTCCTCGGTCTGGCTGGCCAGCAGCAGGCCTGCGTTGATGTGCTTCGGGGAGAAGGGGCCGGCCTGGCTGGAGCCCGGAGCCCTGGGTCACGTGAGGACTCGGGAGAGGCCTCTGTGGATGGCGTGCAGCTTCTCCCACAGCATGGCAAAGGCGGGCCTCTCCTCGGGGCTGCCCCTCCAGCACTCCAGCATGAGCAGGTAGACCTCCGCCGGGCAGGCAGCCGGGCGCGGCAGCCGGTACCCTCTCATGATCTGCTGCAGCGTCTCGTGGTTGGTCATTCCTGGAAGGTGCGGGGCAGGAGCTGCTCAATTCTGCCTGGGGGTCCCTATGGAGGGCTCCCTTAGCCCCCCACATCACCTGCCTGCCCTTGGCCAGACCCTTCAACCCTGGGCCGACGGTGTCCAGGACCCAGGGCCAGTGACTCCCGGGCAGAGCCCACCTCCTCCCTCCGGCTGCCTAGAGATGCACCTTCGTAGGGACACTGGCCGTAGGTGAAAACCTCGTACAGCAGGACACCGAAGGACCAGACATCCGACTTTTGGGAGAAGACACGATAATTGGCCGCCTCGGGCGCTGTCCACTTGACCGGGATCTTGGAGCCGCTGCTCGGGGAGTAGATGTCGTCCTGGGGGCAAGGGAAAGCCCCAGGTAGGGTAGGTGGGCCGGTGACCCTCACCCATCCCCTCCAGCCATCAGGGGCCTAGAGCCCCCGCTGACCTTGAGCAGCCGGGCCAGGCCAAAGTCGGCCACCTTGCAGGCCAGGCCGTCGTCCACGAGCACGTTCCTGGCGGCCAGGTCCCGGTGCACAATGCGTCGCTCCTCCAGGTAGCTCATGCCCTCGGCCACCTGGCAGGCAAAGCCCAGCAGAGGCAGCAGACGCAAGGCCCGGCCTTCAGGGCCTGCAGGAGACAGGGCGGGGCCTTATGGGGCACAGGGCCAAAAGTGGGAGAGGCCAGCCTGCACCGGCATCTCTTCCCCCCACACCTCAGCCTCCTCATCCCTAAGATGTGGTGAGGACGGCATGGCCTGCGAAGGCCGCAGGAAGCCCCGAGTGAGGCGCGGGGAGGGTCCTGTACTCACCACAGTGACCTGGCCACTGGACCAGGCCCCTAATAAAGACCCGGGCAGAGAAGAGCCAGAGACAGGGCTGGGTCCACATCATGTGAGACCAAGGCCGGTGACCAGATGGGACCGCATCCCCCGCCCTCGAACTCCAGCCCCAGCCCTGGAACCAAAAGGCCCTGGCCTGGCCCAGCCCCCTGCTGGCTAGAGGCCAGGACAGGGATGGGGTCTGCAGCCCGGGTCCCCTGCTCCCGATAGAGGATGGTTCACCCCAGAAACCCCCGCAGGCTTAGCTCTGCACTGGAAGGGAAGGGGTTGTGGCAGGCACATCAGGGCCCAGCGTTGGCAGGGCAGGGACTCACTGCCCAGGTAGGCCCGCAGGTTTCCCTTGCGCATGAGCTCCGTGACGATGTACACTGGCTCCTCAGCTGAGCACACCGCATGCAGCCGGATGAGCCGCTCGTGCTGCAAACCCTTTAGCGTCTGGATCTCCTTGGCGAGGTCCGTGAGCTTCATGTCGGCTGTTGGAGAGGGCATGGCTCCAGGTCTGGCCCACACCATGAACGTCACTGCCCCGGGGTCGAGGGTTGGGCAGCAGGTGCAGGGCCCAGCCATGGCGCAGGATCTCGGGGCCTCACCTGACTTGATGACCTTGATTGCCACGGGCAGGGAGCCCAGCCACAGGCCTTCCCACACCTCCCCAAAGTAGCCTTCACCCAGCTTCCTCCGAAGGGCAAATTCAGAGTGTGGCCGCTCCCACGAATCCTGCTGCCTGGGCTTCTGCAGGGAGGGGGCACTCAGTGCCCTGCCCACTCCCTCCAGGGAGGCCGGGCAGGGAGTCTGGGCAGGGAGACCAGGCATGGAGGCCAGGCAGGGAGGCCGTGCAGGGAGGCTGGGCAGCAGGGGCCCCTGTGCTCTGTCCCAGGCAGAGCCCCTGCACCAGGCCTGGAGCAGGCACCCCCATCCCCAGCACAAGCTCACCCAGCCCTGGCCAGGACAAAGGGCTTGGCGGCCCCGCCCAGCACTTCGGGAGCTCATGGCTCTGGGCGCCTAAGTGGCACCTTTGCCCTGGTCGGATATCCGTCTACACACCCTCATTACTGCCCCGGCCAGGCTGTCATTATGAGACCAGGGAAACCGGACTCCTGCCCTGGCCCTCAGCAGGGTGGCTCATCAGGGCAGTCCTGGGACCCAGTAGCCCCAGCCCAGGTGCAGCATCTTGCCACCGCGTCTCCTCCCACAGCTTCCGCCCTTGGGACCTGGGGCAGCCTTGCGTGCCTTCCCCAGACTGGCCCCACCCTCCAGCTGCTCTGCTGCAGAGCTGGGCACCGCCATAGGTCTCCTCTCCCCACCCCCAGCCCCCCAGGAATCCCAGCAACCCTCAGAGATGGGGTAAGACACCCGCAGAGAGCAGGGTGTGCAGGAGCCGCTGGGTGCTCTGAGGCTCCCAGGCCCGGACAGGCCCTGGAGCTGCTCCTCTGGCAGCCCCAGGGGCTTTGCGACGGGGTGGGGAGGGGCACCCAGAACAGGGCTGTGCCTTGGGCAGGCAGAGGGCAGGCACAGGCCCACCTGGGGCACGCAGGGCCGCAGCAGCGGGTTCCGGATCAGCTTCCAGTTGGCCTTGTAGTAGGTGAGCAGCTCCTCCAGGCCGGGGAAGAGCCGGCCCTTCTGCAGATAGAGGCTGCCGTCAGCTGCCACGGAGACCCGGTAGTGGCAGACGCTGGCCTGGGCCCGGACTGGGAAGGGTTCAGAGATGGAGACCCTGCCTCGGACGAGTCTCCCTGCCAACAGACCTAACTGCCCTAACCTCCCACCACAGCAGATGGTGGCCACAACCCACCTGAGGGGCCTGGCCCAGATCTAGCTGGGGACCCTCAGATGGTCAGAGCTGTGTGGAGGAGGGAGTGTGCGCAGCTACAGGCTGGGGCAGGGCAGCAAGAGAAAAGCCCTGTTTGGAGCTTTTCTGCTGATGGTGTGCAGGGCAGGCCCTTAATAGATACTTGTAGAATGAATGAGTCCATTATTCAGTGAATGAATGAAGGAATAAGTAAAGGAAGGAAAGAAGGAAAAAGTGAATGAATGAGCAAATGAACGAAAGACTAAGCCAGTGAATGAGTGAGTGAAGGAGTGAATGAATGAGGAATGAATGGACGAGTGAAGGAGTGAGAATGAATGAGTGAATGAATGAATGAATGGATGAACAAATCGGCGAGTGAGCAAGTGCAGGCGGTGAATTAATGAATGAGTGAATGAATGACTGGATGAGTGACCAAATGAATGACTCAGTGAGTGAGCTTCAGGAGGTGACCAGCATACCTGCTCGGACCCTCAGTGGGGCCAGGTATGAATCAGGAGCCAGCACTGCCTAGAGACCAACCATCCCAAGGTCAAGGGCCACCAGTCTGGTAAGGGACAGAGGCAGGAGGGGCCGCCGTCGGTACCTGACAGTGAGTAGCCCCCGAGGCTGCTCTCGCTGGGCCGGACGAGGAAGGCCCCCGGTTCGTTGGGTGGGGAGAGGAGCAGCTCCTGGGCCTGGGTCCGGCTGACCCCACTGAAGTACCAGCTGCAAACAGCAGGTGCGCAGTCACCTTGTAGGCCCCTCAGCCAGCGGCCCTCCATGCTCTCCCCCGTGCTGGCAGCAGGCTGAGCCTGGCTGTGCCTCTGCCTCTCAGGAAGAAGGTGCCCCTGTGACAGCCAGGGTCTGCACTGCCTCAGCCCCCAGGGCCGGCCCCATCCTCCTGCCCAGCCTTGAGCGTCCTCACCTTGGCCATGGGCTATCCGTTAGCCCTGCTGGGGTTGACCTCCAGTTCCCTGTTCATAAAGTGACCGCCAGCCCCAGACACAGGCAACAATCAGCCCTGGCCACAGGCCACCAAACTCCCAGCTTCGCTGAGCGCCTGTGAGGACCAGAGCCGAGGGCCTGATGAGCTGCCTAAAGCGCTGCTGGGCTATGGGTGTGGCCGCACAGGGCCACAGGCACCACCTGGCTGGACACAGCCCACCTGGCTCGGGCAGTTGGCTGCTGGGGGTGGCCCACGCAGAGCTCTGTCCTGAGGACGCAGCCTAAGCCAGGCTGGGGCAGCCAGTGGGCAGCTGCAGGGGGTGCTGGGCGAATATTCAAAGCATCCTGCATCCCACGCTGAAGAGCTGTGCCCAGTGCAGGACAGCCCCAAGCCTACTGGACTCTGTCCAAACAGACACTCCCTCCAAAAAACCAGGTGCAGGTGAGACCGCTCTGAACACAGTGGCAGGGAGCTCCCAAGCCCCCACTCCTTAGATGCCCAAACACGGGGAGCCCTCACCTGGGTGTCTGTCCAGGTGGGCCACCCACCAAGTCACATCTACTCATTCCTGGGAGCCAGAGACATCCTTGGAGGGAAGACAGAAACACTCGAGGCCCTACTCCACCTGAGCATCCCTGCTTCCCAAGGCCAGGGCGGGGACTCCACACCTGACCTAGCTTCCCACCCTGGAGCCTCCACTTCCGGGAGCTTCCTGGGACCCAGAGAGGGATGCCTGCCACTCCCCCACCCCAGGGCACACCCCGTCAGGACCGGAAGGAGGAAGCACAGGGAGCGGGTGTCAGGGTGGAGCTGAGACCACCTGGGGAGCGGCCTCAGGAGAGGACACAAGGCCAGCCTCAGAGTCCATGAAAGATTCAGGGCCAGGGCACAGCCGTGCCATCCTGGGCAGCCCCAGCCATGCCATCCTGGGCAGACGTGGCTGCTGGGACTGGGCAAGAGGGAGGATACTGTCTGGCACCCCTGCTCTGGGGACCTGGGGGGTCATGGGGCCAGCGGGAATGGAAACCGACGGGGCCAGGGCCATGGGGCTGGGCGGAGGTTGGAGGGAGTGGGTGGAGCCAGAGGCAGGGAGGTGCAAGACCGGGGATGGAGAGGTGGCGGTCGGAGACGCTGGCAGTAAAATTTGAAGGCTGGACGCACCAACAACATGATACGGTGCCTGGGTGTGGTCAGAGGGTGGACATGGGTCCCCTGACATGAAACTCAGTGGGACAGCAGTCTTTGGGGAAGCCCACAGACTCATTCTGGGCCAAGGGACAGCCCAGAGGCTGCCCAGTTCTGTCCACGAAGCTCCTCCTGCAGCCAGGGCCCCTACCCTCTGGGGTCTGTTGGCAGGGAGACACAACCCCCTCACGTGAGAAGGGACACAGGTCCCTCCCAGCACTGCGGGGCTGTGGGGGTGAGACAGGTGTTCTCCCTACACATCACCAGCCTCCTCTGAAGCCCATATCAGGGCTTGGGGGTAGGGGGCAGGCCCTGCACCTGTCCTGAGATGCAAGGATGTGCCCGGGGTCTCTCCCTGGGGCGTGGGGCCGGGTGTCTGGGACTAATGACAGGTGAGTATGGTTAGTCCTTTAATCTCCAGCCCAGGCAAATAGTCATTATCTTTACCTACAGACAGCCCTGCCTGGCCCAGAGCCCTCCAGGAACTGCACAAGGGGTCTGTCCCCACACCTGGGGTGACTGTGAGCCCCTTCCCATCACAATGGCGGCTTGCCCCCCAACCACTGCTCAGGGCAGGTGGGCAAGTATGGAGTGAGGGCCTGGGGTCCTTCAGAAGGCACCTCCCTGTGACCCCAGCATTGTCACCACATGCAGCCCCCAGGACCATCTATGAGAGCCAAGGGGGCTCCAGGAGGCTGGAAGTGGCCCTGAGCAATGCTGAGGCCAAGGCTGGCCCCAGAGGTCTGCAGGGCTCAGGCCTGGCCTGGTTGGACACAGGACCAAGGCAGCTGCCCAGAGCAGCACCCCTGGGCATCTTCACTAGGGGCATCTGCCAGCCCCCTGCTCACGTGGCCTCGCCTAGAGCTCCTGGAGCAAGGCCACTATCTCACCTGGTGCCTCCAGCCCCTCCTCCAAGCAGTGACCACTCCGTGAACACCAGACTCACTGTTGAGGGTGGGAGAGCCTGGCCGGCCAGGCAAGGTCCTAGAGTCACCGCCTACTGGGTGCCCGGCTGGTCCAGCTCATGTGCCCAGACCTGACCCCTCCTGCGGAGCTACCTCTCCCTGTCGGCAGTGCACCCAGGACACTGCCGTTTTCCTGTCCCAACTGCCGCCCGGTGCCCATAAACTGTCCCTGAATGATGCCAGGATGAACGAATGAATGAACAGACAGCCATGAACACGCGATTTCCAGCTCAAAGTCCATGGACCCCAGCCTGGGGTGGGCTGGCTCTGGCTCCGACGCGAGGTACTCACGGTTGGTCTGAGAGCGGCTCTGGAGAGGCCTCGGCAACGCAGGTGATGGGCATGAGCCCTGCGCTGGGCCGGCCCGAGAGGCTGCGCGCAAAGGTGCAGTCGCCCTCACCCTCCCCGAGGGCGCAGAGCCCGTCCCTGCGGCGGACACTCAGCTCCCCACCGCGCCGCGCCCTTAAGTCGCAGAGCTCGCGGAAGAGCTGCGGGTGCGACGCTCGGGGGCTGCGGGGCGCGGGTGCGGGGTCGGCCTCAGGGTCCGGCTCGCCGCCCGCCGGCCAGATTTTGTCCCAGAAGAAGGACAGGAAGGCCAGCCGCCTCTTGAGGAAGGGCTCCATGACCCCTGGGGTCACCACGCTGGGCCCAGGGCCTCACCGGCAGCTGCCATGGAGCCCCGAGGGCTCAGGAGGAACTGGTGGCGCCGGTGTCCAGCGCTCCCTGCGCCGCGTCCCCAGCCGGCACCTGTCCGTGGGGCGACGGGGACCCCGACCCTGTGGTCACTCGGAGGTCCCCACAAGGAGGCACACGGGGCTTTCGGGCTGGTGGGGCGCAGGGCGGACACCCTGCCTCGGGCGCACCGACCGCCCCTCCTCTCCTCGACCTCCAGGCGTCTGGTGCGCGCAGAATCCCCTCCCGGACCCACCGGCTGACGGAGGCGAGGGCTGGGGCGGGGCGGGCTCCGGGAGGGGCCACGGAGGCCGGGGCGGGCGGGGCCAGCCTCTCTCCTGCCGCCCTCACAAGGCCCAGGCAGGCGGGTGACTCTGTCCAACCCGGCCCGAGGACGCCACAAGCCCGGCAGCCCCGCGCGCCACGGAGAAGGGGGGTCCGGGGAGGGCGATGCTGTCCACCACCTGCGCGGTTGCGGAGCCCGAGCTGCACTTACTGAAAAATTTCTGCTTATTTCAGTGTTGCCCAGATGTTTTAACACCATCAACCCCATACAGGCTCTGCTCTGAGCCTGCAGAGGCCCCAGGACAGGCACTTGAGGGGCTCCCAGCACCCCAGCTTTCATGCTGTAAACAAGATGCTGATTGCAGGGAGCTCGGCCTCAGGGCCAGCACCCAAATGCCCCACGATGCTCAGCGACTGGCTTCTGGTCCAGGCAATGCCCAGGAGATACCCAGAGGCCACTGTGGGGAAGTGGAGGCTGGGGTACAAGCAGGGAGGCCAGCACATGGGCAAGGGGCGGCGGGCAAGCCCACAGCCGGGACCCTCTCCCTGGACAGCGTCAAGCCCCACGTGCTGAAGCAAACCCTGCCCGCCCAGGTGGGTCCCCAAGGCAGGGCAGGGTTGGGGGAGGGAATCCCAGCAAAACCTAGCAGAGCCAGGTCTAGGGTGGGGTCCTGAGGCAGGGGGTTGGGGTGGGGGCCCATCTGCAGTCTCTCCTCCCGCCAGCCTCCCCTCAGGCTCCTGAGTGTGGGGGGGGTGGGGAGGGGGCACATTTAGTCTCTCTCTCCTCCCACCGGCCTCCCCTCGGGCTCCTGAGTGGGTTGGGGGGGCATCTACAGTCTCTCTCCTCCCTTCAGCCTACCCTCCGCGCCCTGAGTGGGGTGCAGGGGGCATTTCCAGTGTCTCTCTCCTCCCTTCGGCCTCCCCTCCGGGCCCTGAGTTGGGTGCAGGGGGCATTTCCAATGTCTCTCTCCTCCCGCCGGCCTCCCCTTGGGCTCCTGAGGGAGAGTAGGGGTGGGGGCTGTCTGCAGTCTCCTCTCACGGCCCCGCCAGCAGCCCCTTCAGCCCCTGGGTGGCCTTCATGGACCTCATGCCCGCCCCTCCCCATATCTCACACCCATCTATGCCCCGCAGCATGTGTGTGGTGGAACGCATCCATCCAACAGGGTGACCAGTGTCCATCCAATGACAAGCCCTCTCACGCCTGCATGTCCTGGAGCTGCAAACCAACTTCTCGGCAACCTCGAATCTGGGGACTGGCATGTGCATTGTGCGGTGGCAGTGACACCCATGGGCTGGCTCTCAGGGCACCCCAGGGCCAAGCTGTGCCCCTGGCTGACAGCCTGGAGCCAGCAGGGGCCCTGGGAGGCTGGACATCGCCAGGCTCAGGCAGGCTCTGCCCCATGGAGAGGCATCCTTTGGCAGGGGGTGGGGGGTGGGATGTTCAGAAATGTGGATAATTATAAATACTAAATTGGGGGCGATCTTAGAGGGGCCCCAAAGCCAATGCCCACCACCTTCTCCTCCAGCACATGTGCAAGTGGGGTTTTCGCCGACCAGTTTCTTTCCTTTTACTTTTTTTTTTTTTTTAAACAGAGTCTCACTCTGTTGTCCAGGCTGGAGTGCAGTGACGCCATCATGGCTCTTAGCCTCCATCTCCTGGGCACAAGCGATCCTCCCGTCTCAGCTTCCTAAGTATCTGGGACTCTAGGTGTGCACCATCACGCCCAGATACATTTTTATTATTTGTAGAAATGGGATCTCCCTTTTCCCAGGCTGGCTTTGAATTCTTGGCCTCAAGTGATGCTCCTGCCTCCCACAGTGCTGGGACTACAGGCATGTGCCACCACGCTCAGCGACCAGTTCTCCTAAACCCTCCCTAGGACGTTGCCCCTCCCTCCTAGAATGCCAAGGCCGCCCAGCTCCAGGGAGGCCTCTCAGGGCAGGGAAGGCTCCCGTGCTCACCACACTGGGGTCAGGTGTTCAGGGCACTGAATGCAGATTCCTTCTGAACACTCCCTGTCCCTTAGAGCCACGGGATTGTGGCACAGGACTGAGCACATTCCATGCCCAGCTGGAGCCAGAGCCAGGCCTGGCTGTCAGGGTTAGGGCCCCGTCGGGCCTCTGCCCACGCGTGTCTCACCCGCACTGCATCACCTGCCTACGTACCAGCTCCCGGCATCCTCCCCGTCTTCCCCTCCTTGTACCTGCCACTCTTGCACCACACACATGCCAGGGTAAATGCAGTCGGCAGGCAGCCAAGGCCGGCTTCATCTGGCTCCTCCCTAGGGGTCCTCAGAATCCTCAGCCCCGCAGGCCCAGCTGCCCCGTCCGCTGACCTCCAAGTTGTGCCCAAACACCCACCCCTTCCTCACCTCACCACCTGGTGCAGCACAGCCCAGTGCAGGGCCCCTGGGCCGGTGTCCCTGCCTTCTGGGCACTCCCCCGTGACCTCACCTCCTCCCTCAGCCCTAATGGGGAGGTGGCAGAGGGGAGTGAGGAAAGGAGCCAGGGTCAGAAGACTGGGGCTTGGCCAGGTAAGGTGGCTCACCCCTGTAATGCCAGCATTTGGGGGGGCCAAGCAGGAGGATCACTTGAGCCCAGGGTTCAAGACCAGCCTGGGCAACACAGTGAGACGCCCGTCTCTATTTTTTTTAAAAAAAGAAAAGAACAGGAGTGGTGACTCACACCTGTAATCCTAGCCCTTTGGGAGGCTGAGGTGGGTGGACAACCTGAGGTCAAGAGTTCAAGACCAGCCTGGCCAACACGGTGAAATCCCATCTCTGCTAAAATACACAAATTAGCTGGTCATGATAGCGGGTGCCTGTATAATCCCAGCTACTCAGGAGGCTGAGAAGGGAGAATTGCTTGAACCCAGGAGACGGTGGTTGCAGTGAGCCGAGATCAATCCACTGCACTCCAGCCTGGGCAGCTAAATGAGACTCCATCTCAAAAAATAAAAAGAAAGAAAGAAAAAGAAGAAGACCAGGGCTGCAGTCCTGCTCTCAGACTCACTGGCCACATGACCTTGGGCACGCAGTGCTGAACCGCCCTGTGCCTCAGTTTCCCCATCTTAGCACTGAGCTTACAACAGCCATGAGGACACAGACCAGCAGGATGGGGTGCAGGGCCCTTCCTGATGTGTAGATAGAGCCCGGTGGCAGGAGCTCTGCTACTTCAGTACACCCCAACCCAGGTTTGTGTGTCTGGAGGACACAGCTCTGAGGGTGTCAGTGGTCAGGGTGCACCCTCCTACCCCACGACTGTGGCCTCACTAACCCAGGCTTCAACATCCTCAGGGCCCAGGGAGGCTCTGTCCACCAGGGACAACAGACCCAAAGTGCTCACTGCCCATGCCCTGGTGGCCACAAACAGGGCTGGGCGAGACTGAACCCAGAGCAGCCCCTGGGACCCTGCAGCACTGCCCAGCAATGAAAAGGAGGAACTGTGGACGCCTGCATGGAGAGGGTTATGCTGAGCCCAGGAAGTCCATCCCAAGGCTGCATACTGAAGGCCCACATGGATAGAACATTCTTGAAACGATGAGATAGAGACGGAGACACAAGTGGCTGCAGAGCTAGGGAGGGGTGGCAGGAAGCAGCATGGCTGTGAAGAACATGTCAGGCCCCCTGGGGGTGGCACCACGCTGCCTCTGCATGGGCGTCAGGGTCCTGGTGTGATCGCGAATGGCAGGCCTGCAAGATCCTCCCATGGGGGGCTGCGTGGAGGGAAACGGGCATTCTGTGTTCTCTCTTACAACTGCAGGTGAATCTACCCCAAAATTAAAAGTTTAATTTTATTATTATTATTACTATTTTAGAGACAGGTCTCACTCTTTCTTACTGCACCCAGGCTGGAGTGCCGGGGTGTGATCTTGGCTCACTGCAGCCTCCACCTCCTGGGTTCAAGGGATTCTCCTACCTTAGCCTCCCGAGTAGCTGGCATTACAGGCGCCCGCCACCACGACCGTCTGTTTTTTGTGTTTTTAGTAGAGACGGGGGTCTCACCTTGTTGACCAGGGTGGTCTCGAATTCCTGACCTCAGGTGATCTGCCTGCCTCGGCCTCCCAAAGTGTTGGGATTACAGGCGTGAGCCACCTCGCCCAGCCATTATTATTCTTTTTAGAGGCAGGGTCCCCCTCTGTTCCCCAGGCTGGAGCGCAGTGGCACCATCTCAGCTCACTGCAGCCTCACCCTCCCAGGCTCAGGTGATCCTCCAGCCTAAGCCTTGCAAGCGGCTGGGACCACAGGTGCATCCACCACACCCAGCTAATTTTTAAAATTATTTGTAGAGACAGGAGTCTCTCTATGTTGCCCAGGCTGGACTCAAACTCCTGGCCTCAAGGGATCCTCTCACCTTGGCCTCTCAAAGTGCTGGGATTATGGGCCTGAGCCACTAAGCCCAGACAAAAGTTTAGTTTTAAAAAATTGGATGGGAAATCAGAAATTGAAAGAAAGGGAGGGAGGATGGAGCCCATGGAGGGCAGAGGTCCAGGACCTGCCTGACCCCAGAAGAGAAGGGGGGCTGCTGTGCTTCTCTGAGGGTGGACTGCGGGGCCGAGGGTAAGGGGTCAGACAGCACCCCCTTCTCCAAACAACCCAGCTTTGTCTCTGAGCCCTAAATAACAGTAACAACAATAACCATAGCTGGCATTTATTGAGTTCCAGCCCAGGCAGGGAGGGCAGGGCAGAAACAGCACCCGACAGGATTGGGCGCCCGGCTCACACCTGTGATCCCACAGGAGCTGAGAGACACAGGTGGAGGATCACATGAGCTCGGGGGTGGAGGCTGCAGTGAACGGGTGGACACTACAGCCCAGGTGACAGAGCAAGACCCCATTTCAAAAGAAACACCCACACCCACCCGCTTCCTCCCAGGCCTAACCCCTGGGGCCTCCCTGCACCAAGGGAAAGCTCTTCCAGGGTGGGGTCACCAGAGGAGGGGGGAGGCTCAGGTGACAGAAGCTTGGGAGGGGCTCAGGGACGCCCATCCTGGGAGAGGCCCCAACGCTGACCTCCCTGGGGGTGGAGACAAAGAGGATGGAAAGGGCATCCTCTTCCAGCATCTTCCTGAAGGTGAAGCAAGAGCGCCTTGGGGTGTCTGAGACTGACTGTGACCCTAGGAGACCCCCCAGCGAGCTGGGGTGTGCTGTGGGGAAAGGGGAGGATCTCACAGGCCTTGAGCCCAACTGAACGGATACGGACGGGACGGGACCAGTTGGCCTCTGAGCTCCTCTGCGGGCCTCTCTGGAGCTATGGAGACCCCATTGATCCACAGTCAGGTCGGGGCCTGAGCTTGGGCGGCCCTTTTCGGAAAGAGCCTGCGGTGGGACGACCCTGTGGTGGGAGGAGTCCATGGTGGGAGGATCTGTAATGAGGGGACCCCGTAGTGGGAAGAGCCTGTGGTAGGAGGAGCCAGAGGTGGGAGAGGCCATAGTGGAGGGGCCTGTGGTGAGAGTGACATGAGGGAGGAGCTCGTGGTGGGAGGATCTGTAGTGGGAGGACCTTGTAGTGGGAGGAGCCTGCGGTGGGAGGAGCCAGTGGTGGGAGGGGCATGAGGGAGGAGCTCGTGGTGGGAGGAGCCCCCGGTGGGAGGAGCCTGTGCTGGAAGGCGCCCCGGGGGCGGAGCCTTGGTGGGAGGAGCCTGCGGTAGGAGGTGCCCGCGGCGGGCGGGGCCGCTTCCCTCTTCTGCCGGGGCACTGGGTGGTCCACCCATCCGCCAGGTCACTGGTCCCTTCCTCTCTCCCAAATTCCTCCGAGGGATTCCCAAGGACTGCGCCTGGATTGAGGGGTTGAGGAGGAACCCCCTCCCAGTCACCTGCGGCTCCTGCGCCCCGCCGGAAGCCCGGGAGGGGTGCGTGGCGAGCGCTGTGCCTGCGGAAGGGCTCCGGGACGGGCGTCTTTCAGGCGGAACCCCACTTGGAGCCCGGCTCTCGGACCAGCCACCTGCGGTGGCCCCCCAGGTCGGGGACGCGGGCCCCCAGAAGTCTAGGGCTCCCCAGCAAGGGAAGCGGATGGGGGGTCCCTGGTCCCCACCCCGGCCCCGCCCCCGGGCCGCAGCGTCACAAGGGCCTCTGGTCCCCAGGGCAACCTGCGGAGCACCAGCGAGGGAGGCTGGACTCTGGGAAGTCCGCGCGGCTCGGCTTCGGAGGCAGGGCAAGTGGGCGGGGACTGGGGCGGTGGCGGAGGCTGTGAGAGGAGGGCAGGGGTCTCGGGAAGGCAAGGGGCAGGGGCAAGCAGAGCGCCGGGGAGGTGGGCCCGGGCGATGGGAGCCGAGGGCTGTGGAGTGGAAGGGGGAGGGCGCGGGGACCTGCTGGTCTCTGGGAGGTGGGCCTGGGACCAGGGGTGTGTTGGAAGCAGGGACGGTCTCAGAACCGCCTTCCCAGGTTCACGACCAGCTCCTCTGGGTTTTCTACCTGGGAAGCATCCCTCAGATTTCTGTCCAGCGTGAAATCCACCCCAGCCTCCAGCCAAGGCAGGGCTTAGGCCTGGGGTCCTGGCCTCCCGCTCTCAGCTTGCACCTCACCCCAGGCACACTCCCTGCTGTCCCCAGGGGGCCTGTTCTCGCCCCGCTGCCCCGGGAAGCTCAAGGGTTGCCCCTTTGAGCAGGAGGCAGACATGGCTTGATGGTCCCTGTGTGGCCTTGAGGAAGTCACACTCACTGCTTAGTTCTCATTTGCAGTTCAGGTTTGTCCAAGGCCCAAGTGGCTGCGACAACCTGAGATCCCCAGGGTTGCTGGGAGCCGGGACAAGGTGTGGCTTGCTCTCCAGGGAGCTTCAGCAGAGCCTGGGGCCACAGCTGCTCTCACCGGTGCCCCACGGACAGAGCTCAGGCTTGGCTCAGCAGCTGGGCGCAAACCTTGGATGAGAACAAGCACCAAGCTTCTTAGCCTCAGGTTCCTTCTGGGAAATAGGGTGACAGAATCCAGCCCCTTCGTGGGGTGTTTCTTGTGGAATCCATGAGCTCACCAGGCACAGGATCCCCAGTCCACATCGAGGGAGGAGGACTGCTCCTCTGGGCCCAGGCCTGGCTGCCCTCCTCCCACGCTGACCGGTCAGCTGGCCTTGTCTCTGGTGAGGCACATCTCTGTTCTGCAACTGCGGTGAGGTGTGGAGAGTCCCCAGGGAGAACCGGAGCGGAAAGATGGCCCACGAATGTCCCCGGGGGGGGTCCCATGCTGCGTAGGGCCTCCCTGTCTCCTCTCCACAGCCCCATGGGACCCCCTTTCAGCACCAGTGGACCCCCTTTTAGCACCAGTGCTAAGAAGCAGGACCCTTGCCAAGCACTGAGGTTTCTGCCCTGGCTGTTCTGGCTGGAAGCCTGCAGTCCTAGCCTTTTCTGTTCCGTCCTCCAGGCCACTATTTGTCAGTAGAGGTTTTTGCCCCTCAGCATAAACTGCGTCCAGATCTGTAGCCTGCCCATCCAGCCCTCCAGGCAGCCTCTTCCTCGGAGTTGTGCCCCCGAGGAAGGACAGAGGCTCAGCATGGAGGCAGTGGGCTGAAGCCATTGCTGAGCGAGCTGTGGCCCAGGGAGGCCAGCCCAGCTGACACCCAGCCCTCCCCCCAGCTCCCGGATGATGAGCTCCCACGTGGCAGGCCTGGGCCTGGACAAGATGAAGTTGGGCAGCTCCCAGTCGCTCCTGGACCAGGAAGAGGCAGATGACCAGCAGCTGCTGGAGCCAGAGGCGTGGAGGACCTACATGGAGCGCCGCAACGCCCTGCGTGAGTTCCTGACCTTGGACCTGAGCCCACATCTGCTCAAGCGCCACCATGCCCGCATGCAGCTGCTGCGAAAGTGCTCCTTCCACATCGAAGTCCTGCCCAAGCACCTGGCCCTGGGAGACCAGAACCCGCTGGTGCTGCCCAGCGCCGTGTTCCAGCTCATCGACCCCTGGAAATTCCAGCGCATGAAGAACGTGGGCACGGTGCAGACCAAGATCCAGCTCCTGCTGCTTGGGGACCTGCTGGAGCAGCTCGACCACAGTCGCGCTGAGCTGGACGCCCTGCTGGAGTCGCCCGACCCGCGGCCCTTCCTGGCCGACTGGGCGCTAGTGCAGCGGCGGCTGGCGGAGGTGTTGGCCGCCATGGACAGCTTCCTGACCATGATGGTGCCAGGCCAGCTGCACATCAAGCATCGCCTGGTGTCCGACGCTGGGGCCGCCAAGATCCCACACATCCGGCTCATGCTGAGCACCAAGATGCCTGTCATGTTTGACCGCAAGGAGTCGACGGCCCACCAGGACTGGGCCCGGCTGCGCTGGTTTGTCACCGTCCAGCCGGCCGCGCCGGAGCAGTACGAGCTGCGCTTCAGGCTGCTGGACCCGCGGACACAGCAGGAGTGCGCCCAGTGCGGCGTCATCCCCGTGGCCACCTGCACCTTTGACGTCCGAAACCTGCTGCCCAACCGCTCCTACAAGTTCACCATCAAAAGGGCTGAGAGCGCCACGCTGGTGTACGAGCCGTGGAGGGACAGCCTGACCCTGCAGACCCAGCCGCGGCCACTGGAGGGGCCCGGTCTCAGCCACACCGTCCCAGAGGTGATTTTCTAATATTTATCCACTAATGAGGAGTATAAATGCACATACAGAATTAAAGAAACAAACCTATTTACGTTTGAAAGGCAGCAGCCACCAGTGTTTTCCTGGCTCGGAACATGAGACCTCAGCCCAATTTCAGGGCAAGCAGGCCTCCGTGGCAGAGGGGGTTTTTTCCCACCACTCCCTGTGTCCAGTGGAAGCCCCAGGCCCTCTGCTCCTGCTCTTCCCCAGGGGGAGCCCCAGGCCAGACCCCCCAAGACAGCTGACTTGGGAGCTGGAAGAGCCCCTGACACCAGTGGCCACCTCCAGTAATGAGAGCTGCTTCACGGAGGCTCTGCTGTCCTGGCCCCGGGCCCTCTTTGCCACCCCCATTGCTGTGACCAGGCTCTGTCCGCCTTCCTTGCCTGAGGGGCTGGGGGGCTCCCTCAGGGGATGGCACTCCTAGGCTGTGGTGCCTCCCACCATCCCTGCCCAGCCTCAGGTGCCCAAAGAGGCAGCCACACCACCGAGGGTCCCTGGCTGTGAGCAGCTCAGCCAAGCCCCCCATACCCCACCCCCATATTTTGTTCCTCAAGGGCCCCCCACCCATCCAGCTCCCTCTCTACTCCAGGATTGGGGGCTTTTGCTAGGCACCTAGCCCCTGCTTCCCCTGACCGCTCACCTGCGGGGGCCCCAGCTAGCTTCCTCCCAGAAGTCTTCCCTGGCTGCAAGCTGGTGAGGCCCCCAAGTCCCCTTCCTAGAGGCGCCTTCTCATCCTCCACGCGGGCACTTCTCAAGCTATTGCAGAACTACTGTCTATTTCATGACGGCTGGTGAATGGCCATGCTCTTCAAGGCAGGGCCTGTCTAGCTCACCAAGGAGGCAACGGTCCTGGGGACTCCAAGCTCCATCCCTACCTCCACAGACGCCCAGAACCACTTTTCTCACAGTGACCATAGCCCCAGCCACCATCTGACCCCCAGCTGGCTCTGGCAGGCTCTGCTGTGCACTTCCAGGGCAGCCAGTGCCACAGGAGTTTCTGTGGACGCGGCCACCGATGGGCCAGGTGTGGAGAGAGCCCAGGCCACGGGGGTGCGAGGAGCAGCTTCGAAGGCGGGACTGGCAGGAAAGTGAAGGCTAGTGGCCTCGGGGACTTGAACTTGGCCAGGCTGGGGACAGAGTGCAGTGGCCAAGGGCCACCAGAGCATCTCCGGAGCTGTGACCTGCCCTCAGCACACCAGGCACCGGCC
Organism: Cheracebus regulus; assembly: GCA_963574635.1. Lineage (NCBI taxonomy): Eukaryota > Metazoa > Chordata > Mammalia > Primates > Pitheciidae > Cheracebus > Cheracebus regulus. The sequence continues at coordinate 53,386 of CAUYQU010017977.1, read as the reverse complement.
CTGCTCCTGCCCAAGACACCCTCCACATGCCCGAGACTCCCTCCCCACGCCCAGACACCCTCCTCAAGCCCGAGACTCCCTCCCCATGCCCAAGACTCCCTGCCCATGCCTTAGACTCCCTCCCCACGCCCAGACACCCTCCTCTCCATACCTGAGACACCCTCCTCAAGCCCTAGACACCCTCCTCACGCCCGAGACTCCCTCCCCACTCCCGAGACTCCCTCCCCACTCCCGAGACTCCCTCCCCATGCCCGAGATTCCCTCCCCATGACCAGACACCCTCCTCTCCATGCCTGAGACACCCTCCTCACGCCCGAGACTCCCTCTCCACTCCCGAGACTCCCTCCCCATGCCCGAGACTCCCTCCCCAAGCCCGAGACATGCCAGAGCCACCGGCCATGTGGGGGTCACCACCCTCCCCATGGCCCTGCACCGGGTGCTCCGCAGTTGGCCCTTAACAGCCTCCACGGCTGTGTCCCAAGCACAACCGACACCCACTTTTGCCCCCCAGCCAGGCCTCAAAACACACAGAAGTGAGAAGAGCTTTCAGAGTGGTCTTCATCATTAAATTAATATCTAATCACATAATTCAAAGATATAAAAATTGGAATGTAAAAGGTGGGGTAACCCCTCCCTCAGGACTGCAGGGGCAGTAGGGGCAGAGCTGCCCTGGGGCAGGTGGGCGTTGCCGGGTCCCTGCGGGGGTGGGGGGGGGGGGGCGGGAGGGAAGGCTGAGAAATCGACACTGCCGAGCAGGATGTCCCGGAAGGCTCGGTCTGGGTGGAGTGTCGCCCTAGCACCTCCTGGCTCCCGAGCCTGCTGCGCAGCCCACGGGAAGATGGCAGGACTGGCTTTTCACGTTTCGGAGCGCCAGGTGTAACGACGTGGACCCTGGCTTTGGACCGCCCTCCAGCAGCCCTTGAAGGACACAGGTGGTGGTGGTGGAAAAAAGGCCCCCTCTGCCAGGGAGGCCTCCTTGCCCTGAGCTTGGGTTGAGGTCCCTGTTCCAGTAAAAAGGATACTGGCTTTATTTATATATTTATTTATTTGGAGACAGGGTCTCATTCTGTCGCCCAGGCTGGAATGCAGTGGTGCAATCCTGGCTCACTGCAACCTCCGCCTCCAGTGATTCTCGTGCCTCAGCCTCACAAGTAGCTGGGATTACAGGCACCCGCCACCACGCCCAGCTAATTTTGTATTTTTAGTAGAGATAGGGTTTCACCCTGTTGGCCAGGCTAGTCTTGAACTCCGGACCTCAGGAGATCTGTCCGCCTCAGAGTGATTCAGGCGTAAGCCACTGTGCCCGGCAGGATGCTGGCTCTTTATTTAAATAGAAAATACATTTGAACTCCACAGACACTATCCAGGGTAATCACAGATGGCGTCCAAAGGTCAAAGGGCAGTCTCCACAGGGTTTCCTTCCTGGTTCTGAGACTTCCCAGTGAAAGCAGAACTTCTTTGCGCTGGTCCCAAGGAAACCCTTCTTGGCCACCCTCAGAGGGGGTCCCGTTCCCGATGTCCAGGAGAAGAAGGGGTGTGGAGACCAGCCATCCCACTTCTTCCTCCCAAGTGCGCCCACTTCATGCGCCAGGGAGACAGGCAGGCTGATGAGCAGGTCCTGGAATGGTGCTGGTGGGGAGGGCTCTTCAGGAGGGCACAGCTGGCCTTCTCCGGACGCGCACCTGGCTGGCAGGCACAAGGCTCTGCTGAGCCTCGCAGAAGTCCAGGAGGCTACGCCAGAGCGGGCAGCAGCGCAGGAGGAGATGGTCTCCTATGAGGTGGAAGTCAGGCAGGAGTCAGGGTCAGGTTGGAGGAGTCAGGGTCAGGCAGGAGCCAGGTGGGAGTGAGGCAGCTCCCCAGCCCCAGCCCCGGCCCCACCTGCTTGCCCACCAGGGAGGAGCCCAGCCCCACCCTCACCAATCAGGCAGAGCCCCTCCTGTGCCCGTGTGAAGGCCACATTCAGTTGGTTGGGGTCCATGACAAAGCCCAGGGACTTCTTGAGCCAGCTCTTGGTCGGCCGCTGGTCCAGGTCGCTCTCGGCACAGGTGCGGACGGTGCTGACCAGCACGTAGCGCCACTCAGACCCTGCGGGATGGGAGGTGAGGCCCTGCGGCCGCCGCACCCACCCTCCTGGCCCCGCCACGAGCCCCCAGCCTCACCCTGGCTCTTGGTGATGGAAGACACGACCACCCCGGCGATGCCCTCTTGCAGAAGTGCCTTGCTGATCTCAGAGGCCTGTGCGTTGTAGGGCGTGAGGACTGCGAGGTCCTGGGGCTCCACTGTCCTCCCCAGGGTCAGCTGCTTGGTGATGCGGACCTGAGGGGCCAAGGGGACAGGTGGAGTGGAGCCTGGTGCCTCTCCTGTCCCCTCCTCCTCCAGGAAGCCTTCCCTGCCTTGCAGGCACAGACACTCACCACCTCAGCCACCTCCTCCAGGTTGGCCTTGGAGTTCTCATTCCCTTCATCCGTGGACACCAGCAGCCTCCGCTCGTGGCCCTGCACGTGGCCAAAGATGACAGGGCAGCTCTCCCTGCCGGCATGGCCCAGGACACTGGGAGGCCGCCTCAGGCCCTGCCATGTCTTCAGCCTGCTCTTGTAGAATGCCACAGAGGGGAAGGCACAGATGCCTTCATGCTGCAGGCAAGGGTGTGCCCGGTCAGAGGCGCCAGACCTGCCACGCAGGGCTGGGGGCTGAGCGGGGGAGGGGGGCCTCACCATGCAGTACTGGGTGTCCACGGCACATGGGCTGGGGGTTAAGCAGGGATGCTCACCATGCGGTACTGGGTGTCCATTGCACATGGGCTGGGGGTTAAGCGGGGGTGCTCACCATGCGGTACTGGGTGTCCAGCATATGTGCGTCCCCGTGGTACCTCTCAAACAGAGACCGGTCCAGACCCAGATTTTGTAGCTGCTCATTCTTGACCACAGGCCGCAGCTGCTTGTGGTCTCCGAGAAGGACCACCTGGAGGAACGGGCAGGCCAGGCCCTGACACTCCTAGACCCAGAGGGACCCCAGCCCCACACGATGCTCATGTCTGCACACACCAGGTGTCCAGGGGGGGAGACCAAGCCAGGGACGCCTGCCCGTGGTACTCACACACCCCTGCACACCAACCTTCTCGGCCTGTGGGAACTGCACCAAGGGGATAAGGGTTTCGGGCTCCGTGGCCATGCCCGCCTCGTCAACAAGGATCTGCCTCACATCCAGGGTTTTCAGGCTGGCAGAGGCTGCGCAGGAGCAGGTACAGATGATGACCTCATGCCGGTCCAGCTCGAACTTCCGAGCGTTCCACAAGACCTTCTTATACCTGACAGCAACACTGCCTGTCACCCTGGGTACCACGCTGTAGGCAGCTCCACCTACCGGCCCCTGTCACTTACAAAGCCAGGTCCTCCCTGGAGAAGACTTCCCCTCTCTGCAGCCGGGCGTCGAAGGCCTTGATTTCTGATGAGTACAGGTTGGCGGCCTGCCGGATACGGTGGTGCAGGGTGATGCTCCTGGGGGGCAGAGCTCCGTCAGCCCCGTCCATGCAGGACTGTCTGGACAGCCCGGCCCCACTCCACCAGAGCCCGGAAGACAGTGGGCGCACCTGAGGCTCTGGTTGGGCCTCCCCTCCCGGGGGCTCCTCCTGAGCAGGTTCCTGCTGCCCACGTGCGGCACTGGGAAGTCGCTGGCCTCGGCCTGCTCGCTGTACACACGGAGGGGCTTCAGCTCCAGCCTTCTCAGGAGCAGTCCTGGGGGCAGTCAGGGGACGTGAGTGCTGCCCCGAGAGCCAGCACCCTGCAGGCCCCCTGCCTACCCCACACACCTGCCAGGACATCCACCGACTTGTTGGAGGGGCCGCAGTACAAGATGCAGGGACCCCCCAGCCGATTCTCCCCCACTGGGGGGGCTCCGAGCTGCACCTGCTCCTGGTTTGATTTATGAAACCAGAACACGACATGGAGGCCCACGACTGTCTTCCCTGTACCTGCCAATGAACAGGAGATCGTAGCCCACCCCAGGGTCCCTGTGCCCCAAGGCAGCCCAAGGCAGCCCACAGCCTCCCGGCATCGGCCCTACCTGGCGGGCCCTGGATGACCGTGAAAGGCTTCTCCAGAGCCTCCCTGACAGCCCGGTTCTGGCTGGGGTTCAGCCTGTGGCAGCCTCCGGGGATGTCGTAAGTCTGGCGCTCCAGGAACCTGCTGGGGATCGCTGAGAGGGGCGGCCTCCCTGAGCACTCGTGCAGGGTGGGGCTGGGAGCCTGAGGGGGAGCTGGAGGGGCAGGGCAGGCCTACCTCTGCAGGTGGGCTGCGGGGTGGGCCGGCCCAGGGCGATGCCGGTGACCAGTGGGGAGGCCTCCTCCAGCCCATGCACGGCTTCCTCCTTGCGGCTGGGGGTGAAGGCAGACACTGGAAAACCAACGGGACTCCCAGGAGCAGGGCTGCTGCCCTTGAAGCTCCCTTCCTGGAAGGGAGGATCCCAGAGCGGCCCCCCAGCCCCGCCTCGACCGTGGAAGCCACTCACAGATCAGGAAGCTGCTTGGGCAGCAGCTCGACAGTAAACAGGGTCTCTGGCCTCAGCACCTCTTCTGGAACCATCTCCATGCCCATGCGGTGAACAAAGAAGTGCACCCGTCTAGGAGCCTCCTGCCGGTCAGCCCGGCGCTCCTGGTCCCTGTCCTCTGTCAGCCCGTGGGCCACCCAGGTATACGTGCCCGGGTCGACGCTCAGGCCAGGGCCAGGGCTGTGGGGCTTGGGGGGTGGGCTGCCCGTGGATGCCCGCAGCCCCTCAAGCCGGATGCAGAGATAGCAGCCGCCGAAGTTGATGTCGACATGGTTCTCCTCGAGGAAGGCGGCCTCCAGGCGGAAGGTGCCCTGCAGCTGCCCCTGTGGCGTCCGCGACGCATCCCAGGAGACGCTCAGGTGCTGCAGTGTGACAGAGTCATTCTCAGCAACCGCGCCGGTGACGGACTCCAGGGCGCAGAACGGCTCCCACACGCAGGCATACTCGTCCACGTTGCGGTACCTGTCCCGCGGGGCCTGGTACAGGTGGCCCAAGAAGCAGTCTCCAGGCCGCTCCACGTGCTCCAGGCAGAGGCTGAAGCCGGGTGCTATGGTCCAGAGCTGCGGGCTTGGAACCAGGAAGCCGTGCTGCAGCCTGGCGCCGAGCTGCACCTGCAGAGTGTCGCCGCTGCCCAGCTCCCGGGCCACCTCCAGGAAGCGGCCACAGCGGCTCTGCTGCACCTGCGCCAGCACCTGCCGCCGAGGCTCCTCTCCCTGCTTCTGGATGAGGGCAGCCACCTCTGGCCAGTGCTCCATCTCCACCAGCACCAGCAGCTGCTTCCATAGGGCCCTGGAGACGGCCCAGGTGTGTGGGTCCAGCACGGGGCCAGGCGGTGGCAAGGGCGGGCTGGAGCTCCGCATGGAGTAGACACGGCGCCGCCACAGGAGCTGCAAGCCCGGCCGGCCCACCAGGGCATGGGGTTGCTCTGCCAGCTGCAGGGAGGCATAGGGGATGGGGCAGGGATCGGGCAACGTCTCCTGGTTGCCAGGGAAGAGCAGCCGGAAGCAGCGGGACCCCGCCTCCACATCCACGGCAAAGCCCAGCTTGTCGAGAGCCTGGGCCTTGAGCTGCACGGCCAGGTGCAGGCTGCGTGCCCGCCGCTGGTAGCTCTGGGCCAGTGCGTGCTGGAGGCTGAAGTCCTGGCAGAGCCCATCGATGTCCCTGGCAGAGTAGGTGAAGCCCCCGTGGCCCAGCGCCTGCAGGATCTGCCGCTGCAGCACGACGTCCAGGTACCTCCGGATGGGCGAGGTGGCCCAGGTGTACCAGTCCACCTGCAGGGAGTAGTGGCCGCCCCGCTGCCCGTCGCCCCCCCAGCCGCTGCGGACGAACGCAGAGCGCTCCAGGGCCTTGCGGAAGTCGCGGCCTGCGGGACCCAGGAACGGGTGCATGTCGTCCGTGGTGATCAGGTCCACCATCTGCTCGTAGTCATGGGTGCGGGCAGCAAACTGGACCTGCTTCCAGAGGGAGGCCAGGAGGTACAGCCGCATGTCGGGGGGGCCATCATCACCACCGCCGCCGCGCAGGTGGTGGCTGAGGTGCAGTGACAGGGGCACCCGCTCCCTGTGCTTCTCACGCACGGCCTCCATCTGCTGGCCGCGGGGTGCTGGCTGCCGCCGCAGAGGTGTGACCGCCCGCGTGCCCTCGCTGCCCACCAGGAACTCAGCCGCGAGCCTGTTAAACTGGATCATGTATTCCTTCACCATGAGGTGGGCCGCGCGGAAGCCCAGGACACTCTCCTCATCCGGCTGCTCGTAGAAGCGGTCGGACTGCAGGCGGCACCGACGCAGCAGCCGAGAGAAGTAGCAGGCGGCCACGACGCAGGCATCCACGGAGTCCAGGTGGGCTGGCAGCTCGTGGCCAGTGCCTGGGTGCTGCCTAATCACCTCCTCCGCCTCCTCATAGGACAGCTGGCGGTCGGAGCAGACCACGGAGGGTGCAAAGTGCAGACTCTTCAGCCGGCCGCTGGCCTTCTCCAGAGTGAGGAACAGGGAGATGGCCAGGCGGTCACGGCCCGGCAGGAGGCTGAGTATGTCCTGGCAGAGGCTGGCTGGCAGCATGGGCACCGGCTCCCTGTCGGGGGCGTAGAATGCCACACCCTGCCTTCGGGCCTCCACGTCCAGTGCCCCATCCCGCGGCACGAAGCTGGCCACGTCGGCGATGTGCACGGCCACCTCACACCTGGGGCCCAGGTCCCGGACGCTGAGGGCGTCGTCAAGGTTGCAGGCGCCCTGGGGGTCCACGGTGAATGTCGGGAAGGCACGGCAGTCCTCTCGGCGGCCAGCAACCCGGCCAAGCTCTGTGTGGTATTTCTGCAGTGCTTTGGCAGCAGCGGCGGCCAGGTCCAGCGGGGGCGCCCTCAGGCCGTACTCCAGGCCTAGGATGCGGAGACCCTGCTCCCAGGTGCTGGCCTCGGGCAGCACCTTCCTGACGATGCCCAGCGGGTAGTAGAAGCCCGACCGCCATAGGACAATGTGCACCCAGAAGAGCCGGCTGTGCCAGGCCTGGGCCGGGAGCCTCTCCAGCCCCACACGCTGCAGCCGGCCCTTGAGGAGGCTGTAGATGGGCACCTGCGACGGGTCCTTCAGCTCCGCCACAAAGATCTTGGTCACAGAGCCGTTGATGGGCACCATGATGCGTGGATCCCAGGCATCCATGCGGCATACGAATGCCAGCTCACGCCGCCGTCTCTGCAGCACGCCCACCACGCGGCCCCGAAGCCGCCCCTCGGGGGCCCCATCACCCGAGAGGAGCTGCACCAGCACCTCGTCGCCGGTGAAGGCCAACCCACAGTCTAGGCGGCCCCTGACTGGGATGGGGCTCGAGGGGGCGTCGTCCAGCGGGATGGCAGAGGCCCGCTCGAAGGTCTCCTGCACGAATGTGCAGCGGCGGTACCGCTCCGGCGCCGCGCGCAGCAGCTTCCGTAGTGCAGCCGGGGGCAGGTTCTCGTACAGCCGGGCCTGGCGCGGGGACTCGGGTGTGGCGACGGCGTCCAGCAGCCCGTCCTCCCCAACCGTCACCATCACCTTCCGGCTCTCGTCCAGAAGCTCCTGCAGGATGGTGTCGTCGGCGTTAAGCTCCCTGTCCAGTGGCCAGAAGTCAGCCTCTGCGTCCTCTGGCTCCGTGGACTCCACGCCCTCCACAGTGGCGGCTCCTGCTGCGCTGGCCACAGGCTCCACATCCTCCTTCGCCGCGTCTCCTGCTGGCGCTGCCCTGGCCTCCATCTGCACTGTGGTTGCCATGAGGCCACGGGACACCGGGCTCAGAGTCTCCTCTCCTGGCTCTGCCTTCACTGTGGCCATCCCCACAGTGGCCAGCTCCTTGGCCAGGTCCCCCATCAGCTCTGTGGCAGCCTCCCAGGCCCCCGCGGCCCTAGCCTGTGTGCCTCGGGGGGCCCAGCGCCGCCTGTGGGCCACACCCTGCTCGATCTGCTCCATGGACAGGCCCTCAGGGCAGACGCTGCGCTGTTCCACACACTCACGGATGAAGCTCTCCCAGAGCTTGCCACAAGCCCCGAAGGAGCAGAGGGCCACGGCGTCCCCCACCACCACCAGCTGGGACTGGGCGCGTGTCAGGACGGTGTTGAGCACGCGGGCATCAGTGAAGAACCCGGGGTCCGGCACACAGGGGCTGAGCAGGCTCTGGCAGGTGTGCACCGTGCTCAGCACTACCACCCGGAACTCCCGCCCTGCAGAGGAACACACGTGGTCAGACTGGGCGGGTGGGACGGTGGGACCAGCCCTGCTCCTGCTGATGCCAGGCTGAGGAGCAGGCTGAGCCCCCTGGGGCATCCTGGGGCAGCTGGCAGCACCGGGCCCCACTGGTAACCCACCTGGCAGGATCTCAAAGCCGCCCACAGACACCTGGCCTAGGTCCCGTCTCCTCAGCTCCTGCCTCAGCGCACTGACCTGAAGACGCAGCCGGGCTGGGGATGAGCGCCGGACGCAGTGAGCACTCGGCCACCCCCAACAAGGAGAGGGACCCCTGCCAAGCCCCACACACCTCAGGGACCGAGCCCCACATCAGCCCCTGGAAGCAAATGCTGCAGCCCCTTCTTACAGATGGGGAAACTGAGGCAGGGGCTCGTCCGTCAGCCAGCAAGCCCCCCCACCCCCGGCGGGATGCAGTCAGAGCTCGTCGCAGGCGGGCCGGGCTCACCTGGGCCCCATGGGAAACCACGCAGATGTGTCTCTGCTCTCGGCTGCCCCAGCAGGGGGGCCAAGTGTTGTAGGTCTCCTGCACCTTCTCCACGGCCTGGGCGATCTCGGCCAGGTTCAGCCAGGACGCCATGGACATGTCCCGCTGGGGGCTGCCTGCTACGTGGCAGAACATGAGCGGGTAGTGTCGGGGGTGGCGCGGGACCTTGCCCCTGGCGTGGATGGGGTCGCCCTTGGCCACGTAGAAGTGCCGTGAGACGAAGCTGACGATGGCCTCTGTGCAGCGGTAGTTCTCGTGGAAGACCAGGCGGCTTTGCCGGGCCACGTCGTGCGCCTCCTGCTGGTAATGCAGGAAGAGGCGGTGCAGCAGCGTGCGCTCGGCCGCCCGGGCCCGGGCCACGCTGAACAGCCGAGGCGCGACCTGCATATGGTCGCCTGCCAGCACGAGGCGGGTGCTGCGCGAGGCATAGGTCAGCGGGGTGAGGGCCTCGCACTCCAGCATCTGGGCCGCCTCATCGATGAGGATGTGGGAGAAAAAGCCAACCGCCACCCCAAGCTCACGGGCCTGGGAGGTGGTGGTGACCACCAGGCGGTGCTGTGCCAGCTCTGCCCCTGTGGGCGGGCGGAAGGCCTGGCGGTCGTCAGTCAGGCAGCAGTACTTCAGCGTGACCGGGTCCGTCTGGCTTGGTGGCCGGTCTGTGTACATCACACGGAGAGGAGTGGCCTCGGGGTGGCCGCCGCTAACGTGGCTGTGGAAATACTCCCGGATGTAGATGTCAGCAGCGCTGCAGGACGGGGAGAGTGTGTGAGCTTCTTGCTGGGGGCCTCTGTGCTGTCCGTTGAAGCACCTGCTGTGTGCCTGGCCAAGCTGCCCCAGCACAGCCCTTGTCCGGCGGTCAGAGGTGAGCAGCGGACACCAGTGCCCCTACTCTCAGGAGTCCGAAAGGCATGAGGCCACAGTGGAGCCCCAGCAGCCCTTCTGACACTGCAGACACCTGCCCCTCCCAGGCCCCCTGAACCCCAGTGCAGAAATCAGCCCAGGACATCCCCACTTCCCCATAGCAGGGATGGCACGGCCCCGGCCCGGGCAGCTGGTGTGGCCAAGACCTGAGGAAACCGCATCAACCAAAGGGGAACTTCACGGTGGGGACAAAAGTCTGTTTCTATAAAAAACAAAACCAGCCTCACCTCCAGGAAATGCTGGGTGGCCCAAGCCACAACCTTCCCCGTGGGACAAGGCCCCTGCAGAGGCACCCAGCTCCTCACCCGACAGCGGACCCAGCACCCCGGGCCTGAGGTGGGCCTGATAAAGCCAAAGCCAAGGACTGACTAGCTACGGGAAGAGCCCCACAGAATCAGAGGACTGGAGCACATCCAGGGGTGACCGCCTGCCCACAGAGAGGGTCCCACAGAATCAGAGGACTGGAGCGCAGCCAGGGTGACCACCCGCCCATGGGGAGGGTCCCACAGAATCAGGACAGGAGCACATAGGGGCGACCACCTGCCAAGTGTAGATGGGCCCATTCGTCGGGCCAGGTGTCAGGTGAGGCGGGGACAGGCCAGGCTTGGGCTTACCTGTTGGTGTGGGTGCAGATGAGCACCTTGGTTTGAGGCCGCCGGATGACCTCCAGGGAGGCCATGGCCAGCGTGTAGGTCTTGCCGGTGCCAAAGGGGCCATAGATAAGCAGTGGAGGGACACGCTTCCCATCCCCGGGACCCCAGCCTGCGATGAGCGCCATGGCCAGCTTCTGCTTGTGGTTACCACGCTGTAAGGATGGGACAGACCAAGGGCTGGGCAGGGCGCAGGCAGGCAAGTCGGGCACCACCAGCTGCGCCTCCGGCAGAGTGTCCACTGCCTGGTGCCAGAGGCGGAAGGTCATCGGGTCAATCTGGAACTGCACCTCCAGGACCAGGTGAGCCTCAGGCTGCAGCCCCAGGGCCAAGCAGCAGCGGGCCGGAAGCAGCAGCCACAGCGCCTGCTCGGAGCTGGCCTGCCTCTCCAGCTGCACCTCGAACACCGTGTGGTCAGGGGCAGGCACCGGGGCCACCAGGGCTGTGCGGACCGCCCGGCCCAGCAGGAAGCCCTGGTCTGTGTCTGGCGTCAGGGAGGACGGGATGGGGACCTCGGCATACAGTGCTCCCGGAGGCGCGAAGAGCATGTTCAGCGCTGGTGTCTGAAGGGCCGTCTTCAGGGACACCCGGCCCCGCAGCGTCAGCCTGGCAGGAGGGCCCAGGTCAGCTCACAGCCCCCAGCCGCCAGCCCCGAAAGTCCAGGCCCCGCCGCTCCCACTGCCCCAGCCCTGGCTCACTTGGCCACCAGCTGCTGCTGAGCGGCCTCTTCCTCATAGAGAAACTGGTGCATCCTCTGCCGATAGTTGGCTGGCGAGATGGGGCCCGAGGCCAGGCCGCCGCGGCTGAACTCTAGGGCCAGGGCAGGGGCCTTGTACCTGGCCATCAGGGCCGTCTGCTCAGCTGTCCGCTCCACGCCAGGAACTACATGGCGGTTGCCAGAGTGCCAGTGCTCCAGCTCCTCAGGGTGGCCGAGCGCCAGTCTCTCGCAGGGTCGCGGGCCACGCCCCTGACCCAGCTGCAGCCCCAGCTTTCGAAGCAGCACCGGGCGGCGGCCAAAGTCGAAGACCACCCATTGCTCAAAGGCACCGAAGGAGGCGGCCTGCACACACACCCCCACCTGGAAGTTGGCCGCGGAGCCAAGCACGCGGAAACGCTCGCCCTGTGCATAGAGCTGGCCTGGTGGGAGGCAGGGAGCCACCAGAGAGAAGTCTGCACCGGGTTCCTGCTTCAGCAGGGCCACATGCAGCAGGGGCTCCTGGAGAGGAGGCCAGACAGTGAGGGGGGCCCAGGACTGCTCCCCACCCTCCCAAGAGGCAGCTTGGCCAGTGCAGCCCAAGTACAGGGTTCGGGTCCCGGCCCGGGCACTTCTTGGATAGAACCCAAGCAGACCACTCAGCCTCTGTGAACCTGCTTTTTCCTGTGCAAAATGGGGGTCATTGAACGTTCCTGGGGTCCCTCTGGATGTTCGGTGGCGCAATGTGGGCAGCTTGGGACCTCTCCACCCGCTCTCCAGGTGCCAGACCCTGGTGAATCCTGGTTTTTGTTTTTCTGAGACAGTTTCACTCTTGTCCAGGCTGGAGTGCAATGGCTCACTGCAACCTCCACTTCTGGGGTTCAAGTGATTCTCCTGCCTCAGACCCCTGAGTAGACGTGCACTACAGGCATGCACTACCAAGCCCAGCTAATATATATATTTATTTTTTTAGTAGAGATGGGTTTCGCCATGTTGGCCAGGCTGGTCTTGAACTCCTGACCTCAGGTGATCCACCTGCCTCGGCCTCTCAAAGTGCTGGGATTACAGGCATGAGCCACTGGGCCTGGCCGAATCCTTGTTTTAACCGGTATACTCTATAGAGTAACCTACCACGGTGGGACTCTCCCGGCCCCCTGTCTGTAGGTGAGGAGACTGAGGCAGAGAGGCTAAGGGACTTCCCCAGGTCACGAGGACGCTGAGCGGCAGTGCCTCAGTATTAGCTCCATGATGCAGGCTCTCAGCTTCCACCCGGGCTGAGATCACCACCTCCCCAGGCTCCCTCTACCCGGTTGGGGCTGCTCCCCGCTCACCTCAGAGTGGACGGCAAACATCCAGCTGTACTGGGTCTTCCGCTCCTGCGCCTCGTGCATCAGGGGCTGGTTGCAGGTGATGCGCACTCCCTCAAGGGTCTCTGCCAGCTGCGTGGAGGTCCACCTTCAGCAGGAGGCCGGGCCCCACCCCACCCAATCCCACAGCCCACTTACCACAAGGACCTCACTGCTGCTGCGCTGGTACTCGGCCAGCAGCCGTTCCTGGTAGGGCACCAGCCCGTCCTGCCAGGCCGCCCGTCCCCGCAGCTCCGCACCCTGTGTGCGCTCGACCCACTCCTGCAGCTCCCGTGCTGAGTGCGCCTTGGTGCAGGCGTCCCCATACTCACAGAGGTCAGGCCTGGGGGACAGGAAGGTCAGCAGGGCCACATGGAGGCACAGCCGCTAATCTGAGTTTGAAGACTGGGACCTCCTCAGCCCAACACCAGCCTCTCCAGGGAGCAGGGGCTCGCCTCGTCCCACCCACTCTAGTGCCACCAGGACAAGGCCCAGCTCGAGCAGCTCCCACGCACGGAGCTACCTTATCTGGGTCCTCAGAGGCCACGTGGCTTCAGCCATCATGCAGAGGGGACTGAAAGTGGCAGGAGCCCTGCCCGCTAAACCTGGGAGCCCCTGGCTCTGCCTACAGTGGGTTCGTGCCCCCCTCCGAGCTCCTTACTTTGGGCAAAGTTCGAACGTGGAGAGTCCCGGAGGCGGGGAGCGGTGCTGCCAGGGCACGGCCTGGTCGAAGGCCACCATCTGTGCGTGCTCCGGGGAGGCGCAGTGGTTCTCGAAGGCCTCCTGAGAGTGACAGGTGACCAAGCAGGCGGGGCAGTATAGCTGGGCCCTGGGGAGCCGGCCGAGGGGGGCCACATGCCCATCGCCATCAGGGGCAGGAGGTGTGAGCAGGTCCCCCCGCTGGAGGCCGCCCAGCTGCTCGGCCTCCCACACAGCCATCTCAACGGCGCTGTGCGCAAACTGGCAGCGGGACTCTCCATGCCAGCACGGCTGCCCGCGCCCCACAAACCTGCAGAAGGCGGGTGGCTGGCCGACCCGAGGCCGTGGCCTCACCGCCACAAACTGTTGCTTGCGGCGGCCCTCGGTGCTCACGTGGGCCAGGAGGGAGGGGCAGGCTCCATGCTCAGGGCACTGCCGCTGGGAGTCCACGCGACAGATGCGTGGCGGGCAGTGCCTGAAGCAGAGGGAGCAGAGCAGTTCGAAGCGGCCACCAAACTCGGCGAGGATGGCCTCAGCCACCCCGCCTGCCCCTCCCTGGGCCCCGCCGCCCCGCACCTCCGCCTTCAGCCACATGCGCTGGAGGCCATGCTCGCGCTCAAAGGTCCAGACCAGGGCCTCCTCGCGGCTGCAGGCAAAGGTGCACCGGTTCTGGTGGCGCCGGCAGCCCAGGCCGGGGCTGTAGTAGCGGCAGACCTTGTAGCACAGGGGCCTGGGGAACGTCGGCCGGCAGCCCACCCTACGCCAGACCTTGCTCTTGGTGGCCTGCTTGAGGCGGGCCAGCAGGATCTCACCGGGGCAGTCATGCTCCACGCCACGAAGGACATATGTGCTTTCATTGAGCCGCTTGGTGCAGCGGTAACAGCCCAGGCGCAGGTCCACCAGGGCACGCAGCCGGGCCAGGGACGGCCCCCTGGTGGCCGCGGGACTGTTGGGCAGCAGGCTGGACCCTGGAGGCGCCACCTCGAACAGCAGCTTGGCACGCCGGGGTGGTGTCAGAGGCTCCTGAGCTCAGGGGCCCACAGAGTTCACTGGCACTGCTGGCCACGGTTCGAAGCCTGCGACAGAAGGGGCAGGTGAGACTGAGGCCAGGTACATCTGCTCCAGGCCCAGCTCAGAAGCACGGCCTCTCCTCCAGGCAAGGAGCTGGATTCCACCACCCTGACACCAAAGTGGAGGCATTGGCAGGAGCTGTGTGCTGTCAGGGAGTCAGAGCCCACCGATGTGGACACAGCCAGACTCTCCCTCCTGAAGGGTGTCAGGCCCCACCTAGAACCAGCCACGGTGCTGCCTGTGGACCCCTGGAGTGCAGCGGAGCCCTCAGCTCAGTGCCGCCCCCAGGAGCTCGCAGCCTTCTGCCCCAGCCCAGGGCCCTGTGCACCTCAGGGCTTAGGCTCCTGACTCTTTTAAGGATGCAGCACCTCCTTTTCTGTTAAATGACCACTGGCCCCAGGAAAAGAGGCCCCACATCAGCACCTGGGCAAGGGCCTCAGGGAAAGGAGGGTGCAGCCCTGCAGAGGCCTGGCCCTCGAGGTGGGCAGTGCCCACCAGAGCTCAGGGTGCCAGGAAGAGATGGGCCTGGGTCCCCACCACAGCTGAGACACCACAAGAAGAGGAAGTTTAAAGCCGCGGACTAAAGGCAGACTTGAGTGTGAGAACCCAGCCCTCCCCAGGGACCCTCCAGGAAAACATCCCAGTCTGCCGTCCAGAAACGACCAGAGCTGAGACCCCAAACTCCTGTGTGGTGGCGAGTGTGGAGACCCAGGGCTGGGGCTTAATGCGAGAGCAAGGGCGCCCATCCCGGGCAGGCTGCGCTGCCCCAGGCTGGGGTCTGCAGCTTCCCAACCCCTGCGCCCCTGGCCGCTCTCATCCTCCCAGACCCAGCGCCCCCGGCTCCGCCACCCCGAGACCCTTGGGCTCACCCTCCTGGAGCTGCTCCAGGACCCCCATGCCCCTGGCCCCGCCACCGCAGGATCCCCGTGCTCACCCTCCTGAGCTCACCCTCCTGGAGCCACCCGCCCCGCTGAGCCTGCCTGCAAGCTCTCAGTTTCGAGCTCTCAGTTTCGATTCTGCCCCGGGCACTGACGCTGATCGCGGAAATTACCTCACGGCCCCCTGCCCCGCCCCACCCTGCCCCGCCTCCACGACAGCTCAGCCCCAGGCGAGGGGACCCCAGGAAGCGCCAGCAGGCAGAGGGCGCCCCTCCCTACAGGGCCAGCGCTGTCGGAGGCAGAGGCAGCTGGGGGTGGAGGCGGCTGGAGGTGAGGGGACTCCTTCCCACACTCCCCCCAGGGCCCTGCGCCCCGTCCAGCCCGTCACACACCAGAGCCCCCGATGGCGTGCCGGGCGGAAGGGGTGAGACCCTGCCGAGCCCTGGACAGCAGAAGGACCTGGTGACTCCACCATCTGCCCCTGGAGAAATCCAGGCACCATCGACCTGGAAGCCTGGGGCCCCTGACCAGCAGGACCTGCTGTGGCCCCAGCGCTGCTCACCCACCAGTTCCCTCCATCACCAACCAGGATGTGACAGGAAGGGTCAAGTGGCCACAGGTCCCAGAGTCAGCATGCCTGGGCTTTGCTCTCCGGACTGACTCTGGGACCTTGGCAGCCCTGCAGGGAGGCCTGCGGGGAGCTGAGGCCTCCAGGCCACCTGTAGCGACAGCCGCAGTCCCAGCCTTGTTGCCACCTCAGGGAGACCCAGGCCTAACTCTCCCACCTAGACCATGCCCAGCTGTGAGATGTTTATGTAGTTTAAAATGAATGTCTAATTAGCCGGGCGAGGGACAGACACCTGAGGGAGGAGAATGGCTTGAACCAGGGAGGTGGAGGTTGCAGTGAGCCAAGATCACACCACTGCGCCCCAGCCTGGGTAACAGAGCGAGACTCTGTCTCAAAACAAATAAATAAATAGAGTAAAATAAAATAAAATAAATGTCAATGTTGTTTTAAGCCACTGAGCTTTGGGTCGACGTGTTCTGCAGCAGGAGATAACCGTGATAGTTACGCTGCCCTTGAAACAAGGAGGCAAGGCTGCCACCCAAGGCCACCGCCCTGTGGGGAGGGCCGGGTGGGGGCTCACTGCTCCCTTGGGAGGTCAGCTGGGTGCCTGGTCGGTGATCAGGGAGCCTCTCTGCAGACCAGTCATGTTTGAGCTCCTCAGAGAGGGTGGCCCACCGACGGCAGCCCCCAGGGGCCCGGCTAAGCAGGCTCTGTGTGCACACAACACACACTGTGAGAATCCGTGTAGAACACCATGTTCCTGGATGAAGAGGCTTAGCATCACACAAAGATGTAATTCTTCCTAAGTTAACCTGCGATCCCATGGTGGACATGCTGGCTTTCAAGTTCATGTGGAGAAGGATCGCATCACTAGGCAACGCTGGCCAAGCAGTTCTGTTGGCCAGGCGGGAGTGCAGTGATGGGTCACAGGTCACTGCAGCCTCCACCTCTGGCTCAAGCAGTCTTCCCACCTCAGCTTCCTGAGTAGCTGGGACCACAAGTGCATGCCACCACACTTAGCTAATCTGGAGTTTTTTCTATGTTTTTCTGAGACGGGTTTCTTAGTGTTGCCCTGGCTGCTCTTGAACTCCTGGGCTCAAGCAAATCACCCCCTTCGGCCTCCTTGAGTGCCTGGATTACAGGCATGAATCCGACGCCCAGCCTAGGATGATTACTAATAAGGAGTCACGGCAGGTGCTGGCACGACTTACTAAACACCACAACACCCTGCAAAGACACCGAACCCAGTGTGGACGCACAGGCCCAGGGCCGAACAGAGTCCAGATATAGAATCACACACAGAAGTCTGGTGAGGGATGAAAGATTGACTTTTGGCCGGGCGCAGTGGCTCACGCCTGTAATCCCAGCACTGTGTGAGGTCGAGGCAGGCAGATCACCTGAGGTCAGGAGTTTGAGACCAGCCTGGACAACGCGGTGAAACCCCATCTCTACTAAAAATATATATATAGTTTTTAGTAGAAAACTATATATATAGTTTTCTATATATATATATATATTTATTTCTATATATATGTATATATAGAAACTGGGCGTGGTGGCACATGCCTATAGTCCCAGCTACGCAGGAGGCTGAGGCAGGAGAATCCCTTGAACCCAGATGGAAGGAGTGAGCAGAGGTTGCACTGAGCTGAGATTGAGCCACTGCACTCCAGCCTGGGAGACAGAATGAGACTCTGTTTCAAAAAAAAAAAAGAAAGAAAAGAAAGATCAGCTCTCACACATCAGGAAAAAGACGATTCCTTCAACAAATTATCAGAACTAGTTAACAGCATCTGGAAACAAAAGTGGGAGGGGTGGGAGGGGTGGGGTCTACCCAGCATCTTATACCACATGACACAATCGAAGACCCGCACGAGGACACCAAGCACAGAGGCAGCAGGAGAAACCAGGGCAGAGGTGTCTGATTATTAGGAGTCTTGAGATGGGAAAGGCCTTTTTAGTGAGGCCCAGTCCCGGCAGGCGGGGCCGGAGCCACTGCTCCCCATCCAGGTTCAAGGACAGGGCTGGTGGCTTCACACAGGCCATGAGGGGCAAACGCACACCTCAGAAATCCACAAAACCTGTCGCCTGGAGCATTGGGTTTTTTTCTTCTTCTTAGAGAACTAATTAAACATCTATCACCACAACAGTGATAAATTCAATGACACAAAAGTGAAACGATTTCACGTGGAGAAAAAAAACACCATCAAAGGAGTGAAAACCCAAACATGAGCTTGTTGGAATCGATGCTCGCTGCCTCAAGGAAAAATCAGCATGAGACAAAGGATTTTTCAGCAATGCAATGCTTACTTTCTGGACTGCAGGAAGGGTACTCTCACTAGCCATTTTGCCACAAGAGTACAATGAATAAAGGAAAACAGACAAATTTACTCCTTATGCATTTGGAGTTGTTCTCACTGCTGTGTTTGATTCTTGTTGGCTGGAGCCAGACCTTACAATTTGACTAAAACTTGGTTGGCTGACAACTTAAAACTTTTTTAAACAGATAAAAGCAGTGGAGAGTTGGGACATGCCTGTGAGCAGGTTTAGCACAGGTATCTTGGTTAAAGTACAAGGACATAGAATGTACTATGTGCCTGTAAGCATGGCATGTCTAACAGCTACATAGGACAAGGCTTCACAAAGTTATCAGCACACTTATTCTTTAACAAGAAAGAAAACTTTAAAAAGGAGCTTTCCTACTTCCCACAAACTAAAAACAAAATTGCAACTCATATCACAGCTAAAAGTCTAATCTCTCTAGCATATATTTTAAAGATTCTATAAATAAAAAAAAGGTTTATAATCTAAAAGAAAAATGGGCAAAGGATGCAGATCAATATTTCACAAAATGTGGAAATAGAAATTGCTGTAAACAGAGTGAAAGGTTGAACATCCTCCTAAGGAAAATGCACACTAGACCCAGACGGTAACCTGTCCACCTCTCTGACACTGCGGGCACTTGATCACAGAGTCTAAATTGGCAGCACTGCCTGGAAATCAGGCAGGCCGGGAGCAGAGGACACACGCCTTCCCCACCTTCCCCAGTGGCTCTGCAGAGGCTCTTCACAGAGGACACCTGTGCCCGTCTGTGGCTCCCGGCAGCTTCCTTCTAACCCAGTGGACCGGGATGCCCAGGGCCTGCCACTCAGGGTTTATGCAATAGGCAGTCTCCACCCTGTGCCATTAAACACTCTAAGGCCATTACAAATCAGAAGGTTGGCTGGGCGCAGTGGCTCACACCTGTAATCCCGGCACTTCGGGAGGCTGAGACGGGAGGATCCCTTGAGCCCAGGAGTTCAAGTCTCCTTGAGCTCCAGGAATTCACTGTACTCAGCCTGGGAGACAGATGAGAACTGTGTGGCCAGGACAGGAGGGAGACGCCCTGTTTCCGCCCACCTTTCACATCTGCACACGTCTTCTTAGCTCAAAACAGAAACAACAGACGCCACCTGGAGTCCACGGAGCACTGAAAACCCGCAGGTTGCCGTGGTAGCTCCCTGGCTCCTGTCCAGCTGTGCTCAGGCCAGAATGACCCTAACATAGGCTGAGTGTGAGGATACAGGAGACAGTTGCACACACGCCAGTATGGGCTGAATGTCAGTAATACTGTTGTATCAGAGTCAGATTTCCTGGTTCTGTGGTGGACAGCGTCGTGTTCTGAGGTTGCACAGCCTGAAGTGACGGGGTGAAGGGCGATCGTGTCTTACTCTTGCACGCCCACAACGACGGGCTTGTGCAGAAGCCGCCAATGGGCCGGAACAGCACCGGTGAGTCTGGGTAGGGCACATGCAAGTCCTTTGCTCTATTTTCGCAACCTCTGTGTACGCTTGCTTAGATTACCTGTATCAAATTACAAAGTGGGCAATATCTGCACGACCCACGCTCAGCTGTCTCATCCCGGTCCCCCTGGCCCTCCTCACCCAGCGTCCCTGCCAGTGGGTTCTGTGGCACCCCCAGTGTCAGCCCGCCGTCTGCTGCCCTCTGCCGCCCACCATCACCCAAACACTTCTGGAAACACAAGCACCCTCCCACCGTCACAGTGTAGGTGGAGGCCCCCAGGGTTTACAGCCAGGCCTCAGTTTACCTGTGACTGTGGGCCACATGCTCTCGGGCAGGAACTGGCAGCCTCTGAGTGTCACACTCACCTAAGCAGGCACCTTGTGGGCACAGTGCAGCTGGGGGGCCTCCTTCAAGATGAGCCGCTGGGAGAAGGTCAGGGGCCACACCTGCTCCTTACAGGGAGGCCCGAAGGATCTGACGGGGTTTAGTCCCAGGACAGGTCTACACCCCCCAGGGCCTCCCTGCCCCGCTCTGCACGCACCACCACGGGCTGTGCAAGATTGTGATTCATACATTTATACATTTGGTTTCGTCCTGTTTCCTGGCACAAACCCCTAAAATCCCTGGAATCACCAAAGGGGCAAGTGCCTTTTTGTGTGCTGAGATTGACCCAAGCTGGCAGCCTGCAGGGCACCCCGGGGCTGGTCCTTAGAAAGACCTCGGCAGGATTAGAGGGCAGGACTTTCGGCCTCACCCTAACCTCCAGGCAGGGAGGGGAGAGGGGCCCGAAGGTGGTCATCACCGGGGACCAGTGATGTAATAGGTCATGCCTGTGTGATGAAGCCTCCGTGACATCGTGAGAGGAAGGGCTCAGAGAGCTGTGCAGTTCCTGGCGGGCGCCCTTGCGGGCGAAAGCTCTGTGCTCTCCCCTATGCATCTCTTCATCTGTGTCCTTTGTAATGTCCTTTATAACAAATGGGTGAACATGTTTCCCTGAGTTCTGCAAGAACCTCACCCAATTGCAAGACACGGCCTGGGGCTTGCGATTGGCGCTGGGAGTGGGCAGCAGCCTTGTGTGACATAGAGGACAATGCCCAAGGACAGATGGTGCCTCCGGCTGAGGGTTTCTCCAGCTACATGACGATGTCTCCAGAAGTGGATGGTGTCTTTAGGTAGATGGTGTCTTCAGGTAGATGGTATCAGAATTAAACTGGAGCGCACTCAGCTGGCACTGGCTGAAAACCTGACTGATCTGTTGTCGGAGCGGAACCCCCCACCATCTCGCTCAGCAGTGAGCGGTGCTGTGATTGTGCAGGAGAAACTGACCCTCAGATTCCCACAACTGATGACATCTGCTTTTTCTGACATCATTAGAGGCGATGAGCCACCTTCTCACTCTCTTCTCATCTCTACCCCAACTGAAGCCTGCTGGAGCCCTCAGGCCAGACCCTGAGCAGGAGGCCTGGGGGTGGGTGCTGCAGGGTCTAAGGGGCCTCCCAGAGGCAACAGAGAGCCTGGCCAGGGACTGTGCCTTTCTCCGCCCACCCCCCACGGCACCCCAAACCTTGAGGCTTGGTCAGACCTCCTGAGGTCTCCTGGCAGGGAGTTTCCTGGTCCCCACCAGCCCCCAGTGTTCCCTGCCACGTGGTTGCCTCAGAGCGCCTTGTGCCATCAGGTACCTTGTGCACCCATGGGGTAACTGTGCCCAGCCCGGCCCCAGAGATGGAGCCAAGGGTCTTCATGCAAGGCTGCTCTCAAAGGCCTGGGCCTTCTCCACCCCAGCCTTCCTGTATCCCTGCTCCTCCCTGGAAATACAGGAATGTGGCTTGCTCCTAATGCCCAGAGGTTGAAGTCCAGAACATTATTGCATACGTCAGGAGAGACAGACAAGGCCAGGGCAGAAGGGAGCCTGGGGCAGACCCAGGAATGTGGCCTGTTGATCTCCAAAGGACCTGAGGCAGGGGAAGTCTTCAACAAGTGGCGTGGGAGGAAAATGCCAAAATGCCCCACCTTACTGCACACAAACATCAATTCAGGACGGATCATCTAAGCATCAAAGCTAAACTGTGAAGCTGCTAGAAGAAAACAGAAGAAATTTTCACAACCTTGGGGTAGGCATATACTTTTTTTTTTTTTTTTTTTTGAGATGGAGTCTCGCTCTGTCGCCCAGGCTGGAGTGCAGTGGTGCAATCTCAGCTCACTGCAACCTCCGCCTCCCGGGTTCAAGTGATTCTTCTGCCTCAGCCTCATGAGTAGCTGGGACTACAGGCACCCACCACCACGCCTAGGTAATTTTTGTGTATTTTAGATGAGGTTTCACCATGTTAACCAGGATGGTCTTGATCTCCTGACTTCCTGATCCGCTCACTTCGGCCTCCCAAAGTGCTGAGATTACAGGCGTGAGCCACCGTGCCCAGCCAGGCATATATTTATTTAAAGGGACATAAAAAGCACAGATATAAAAGAAAAAATCAATAAACAATGTTATACAAGTCAAAAATGTCTGTACCAGTGAGAAAAAGGAAAAGCCAAGCTATTAGCGGAGAGAAAAATATTCACAATACAGGTATCTGATGAACTGTGTGCAAACTGAAAATGTTTTTATCTTTATTATTGCTGTTGTTATGTTTTGAGATGGTGTTGCTCTGCTGCCCAGGCTGGCGTGCACAGGTGTGATCGCAGCTCACTGCAGCCTGCACTCCTGCTGCCCAGGCTGGCGTGCACAGGTGTGATCACAGCTCACTGCAGCCTGCACTCCTGGACTCAGACGGTCCTCCTATCGCAGCACCCCAAGTAGCTGGGACCAGAGGCACCAACACCCTCAGCTAATTTTCAGATTTTTTATAGAGATGGGGTCTCACTATGTGGCCCAGGCTGACCTTGAACTTCTGGCCTCGAGTGATCCTCCTGCCTCGGCCTCCCAAAGTGTTGGGACTACAGGCGTGAACCACCACTCCTAGAAGGCAGATTTTTTTTTTTTTTTTTTTTTTTTTTTTTTTAAAGACAGGGTTTCACCATTGTTGGTCAGGCTGGTCTTGAACTCCCAACCTCAGGTGATCCGCCCGCCTTGGCCTCCAAAGTGCTTGGATTACAGGCGTGAGCCACCACGCCCGGCCTGGCAGATGTTTTTTAATCTGAAAACTCAGGTAGCCCTGTCTGTCTGTGCAGCTGCTGGCACCCCCCATGCAAGCTTCCAGCTTCCTTATCTATGTTTGCAGCTCCATCTTCCAGGCTGCTCTTTATGACAAAAGAAACGATTTTGTGGGCTGCTTTTTGTTAGAAGGGGAGCCAAACAGAGAGGAGCACATCTGGAACATCGTGAGTCCCTGTGGGAAGTAGAGGAGTTCCTCTTCAAAGTTTCCTTTCTTGTTAGTAATAATAATAAATGTTAGAAATGATCGTCTCTTCAAAGACTTTCTTCAAAGCCATCTTGCTTTTTGCTAGTAGTAGCTCTTCGTTAAGCCCTATCCTACATAGCTGTTAGACGCGCTCACAGGCACGTAGTACATCTATGTCCTTGTACTTTAACCAAGAGATCTGTGCTGCGTGTGCTCTCAGGCAAGTCCCAGCTCGCAGCCTATGCCCCTTCCTCATTTGGGCTTCCTTTTTGTTCTCCGTCGCTTTTACCTCTTTAGAAAAGTTTTACGTTATTAGCCAATTGAATTCAGTTTTAGATTGTGAGGTCTAGCTCCAGCCAACAGAGATCAGACACAGCAGTAAAGATGACCCCAAATACATAAGGGATAAATATGTCTGCGTTTTCTTTGTTGGTTGTACTCTTGTGGCAAGGCTGCTGGCGGGGTACCCTTTCTGCAGGAAGTAAGGATTGCCTTGCTGAGAGATCCTTTTCTCAGTGCTGATTTTTCTTTGCAGCACTTCACCAACATAGTGAAACCCCATCTCTACTAAAAATACGAAAATCAAGCCTGTAATCCCAGCTACTTGGGAGGCTGAGGCAGGAGAATCGCTTGAACCCAGGGGTCAGAGGTTGCAGTGAGTGGATATGGTGCCACTGCACTCCAGCCTAGGTGACAGAGCAAGACTCCACCTCAAAAAAAAAATAAAAATAAAGAATGTCCCAAACCCAAAACACTGACAGTGCCACCTGCTGGTGACGATGTGAAGCAGCAGGAGCTCTCCCTCACTGCTGCTGGGATGCTGAACGCTGGGGGAAGACACTTGGGCTGTTTCTTACAAAACTAGATTCTCATCACACAATCCAGCGGTTTCACCCCTTGGTATTTGCCCAAATGAGTTGAAAGCTTATATCCACGCAAAAAATTGTACAAAGTTTTTTAAGAGCAGCTTTACCCATAATTGCCAAAACTTGGAAGCAACCAAGATGTCCCTCAGTAGCTGAATGGCACACTGTGGCCATCCAAACACTGGACCTTCACGCAGAACTCCACCCTCTGCAGGGACGCTGCTCTCTGGAGAGCTGTGAGCCTGGGCTGGACAGGCCATGGCCACTCCCTACTCCTGTGTCCTCAACTGACGAGCAACCAATGCTGGAGCCTGCCCCTGGGGACACTCAGTGGGCACAAGACATGACTCCCTGTAGGTTTTTATCTTGTGCCCTCTGAAACCCCAGGAAATATCAGGAGGAGGCGGTATCACATAGAATACTGAGTGGCATAGCCCCCCTCAGGGGCAGAGGGGATAATGGGGGTGCCCAGGCCATGTGAGCAAATGGGAAGGGTCACAGTGTAGAGAATAGGGAGCAGGAGCGTTGGAATGGCCAGAGGTGGGAGCCAGGTAGTTACATTGACCTGAGAGATGGAGGGGGCCTGGCCAGACAGGAAGGGACCACATCGTGGATGTGAAGCTGCAGGAAGGTGGGCTGAGCAAGTGGGTGGGCGCTGATGCTCCCCTTCCCCACGGGGCCTGACGGCACAGAGCATGGCAGGGAACCTGAGGCAGGAGCGCTGTCTCGTGCACACCAAATCTGAGCTGGCAGATGTGGGGAGGGTGGTCCCGTGCCAATGGGTGCCAGAAGGACACATGCCGTGTGTGCCAGAAGGACAAAATGCCGTGCTATTTGTCAGCTCTGGGCTGCAACAGGGCACGTGTGGAAAAGCAGCCAGAGCAGAAGGGCAGGTTTCAGAGTGAACTCTTGTAACCAGCGCCCCGTGCCCCTCAGCCACTGCCCCAGAGGGCACCTAGTGACCCGGTTTTCAACGCTATTCTACCTTGAGGGAAGTGTCCGACTTCCCTGAGTGGTTTCACGCAGCATGGATTTCTGTCTGCCTCTTGCTCGGCCGTGAGTCTGGGAGGCCAGCCGGTGGCTTGTGCGCAGGTTCCTCTGGCCTTGCATGGACCACGTCAGCAGGGAGGGGAACAGCATTGGTGACGAGAAGGCTCCAGGACTGAGCCCTAGGAGAGGGGAGGGAGTGGCCGCCTGAAGGTGAGTCTGCCGAGCTCCTGTGCTGCCAAGACCTCTCCTTGCTGGTTAGTGGAGCTGCCTTCGACGCCAGCCTCAGGTCAAGGTGAGACCAAGGCTGTTCTCACTATCATCCTCCAAGTGGTTTGCAGGACACCCTCAAAACCACTGGTGAGGACCAGGCCTCGAATCTGCTGATGCTCTTGATCCCGTACTCGCCAGCGTGCGGAACTACAGAAGTGAGTATCAGTGGCTCGCAAGCCCCCAGCCTGTGGTATCTTGTTACAGTAGCACTAACGACTACAACAGCCATGCTCCTCCCACCAGGCCTCTGGAAAACTCCACCGCGGGCTGCTGCAGAGGGATGAGAAATGCGCGGGGCACCTGCCTTGATGAAAGCAGCTTTGACCTCGGGACACCCTAGAAGGCCCCTGAAGACCCCAGGCCACACCTGGAAGGACTAAGCATGTGGGTGTGAGTGGGGGTGGGGTCAGGACTGGAACATTTGCCTTGGGCTTGTTTATAGATTTGATTCTCTCCACACTTCATTCCAAGAGAAAGATACTCAAACTATGAAAAATGTTTTTATTTTTAAATCAAAGTTCCAGGCAGATACTTGCAAAACAACATACAAAGCAAAACTCAAACGTGGCCCTTCCCCAGGGTGCCTGAGCAGGCACAGAGAGAAGTTCGCGCCCTCTGCAAAATCCAATCCAATCCTATCTTCTCAGAAAACCAAACCAAAGGCAGCCATGAAAACTCGTGTTCTGTACGTGGATGAGAAGCTCTTCCTCTCTGAGTACTGGCCAGCCCCAAGGGGCAGAACTGGGAGGTCCAGAAAACCCTGCCCCTGAGGAGCCAGCAGGACCTGGAGGAGCCAGGGGTGGTGCTGCCGAAACCTCCCCTGTCCACTGCAGGGCAGTTCCCTTGAACATGGGGGCTTCTCCAGGGCCCTTCCCCACTCCGTGGCTTGGAGCCCCTGCCAGGAGCAACTGGGTGGGCAGCGGATGTCCCCAAGGGCCTTGGGAAGCATTGGGAATGGGCTCCCAGCCCTGGTGGAATGGGGGATTGGGAATTAATTCTAAAGCTGGTTGTGGCTTATTTTTGTATGGCTATGAAATTAACTTCCTCTCCCAATGCCTCAGTAGCTAAAGGGGCAGGGGCAGAAAAGGTCCCAACCTTGGTGTTAAAGAGAAAGGAAGTGAATCCACAACCCAGTGAAAGTTGCATTCAGCAAGGGTTGGAAAGGCAGACGGGCTTGTGATTTTGACAAAGGAAAGCCACTGGAGGGTCACAGGCCCCAGGGTCACGGGCAGGTGTATTAGTTCCAGGGTCTAAGCTGGTGGGGAGGGGCTGCAGGGCCCTCTTAGCGCCCATAGGGTCATACTGCTGCATGTAGCAGGACTCAACTAGAGCGGAAATGAGTCTTAGAATGGAGTATGTACATAAACAGGTAAATGTAATGCCCAAACCCGCCGACTGTGACAACAGCAAACGAAATGTAACAGAAGGAACAAACAAGATGCAGCCTCAGTAGCTTGATATGGGTGGGGGCAGGCAGGACAGGTCCTGGTGACAACAGTGCAGAGGTGGGGCCTGGGCCGCTCGCTGGACAGACAGCAGCCAGTTCCCTTCAGAGCAGTGAAGTGGGACATGGGACCCTCGCATTGTGGGGCCTCAGATGGGCCTTCAGCTGCCGACAGAATCAGCAGGAGCATCCAGGGGCATCTGGCCCTCAGGGTCTGTCCTGCCGGAGACGGCAAGAGGCCTGAGCTGAAAGCTCCCTGAGATGTCTGTCCCAGCGGCCCTGACCTGGAAGGGCCTCAGCCTGGTCTTCCTTGAGTCCAAGGCCAGGTCTGCGGACAGCCACGGACAGACCCTCCAAACACGCTCTGGGCTCCACCTTCGGCAGGTGCCCTGACCAGCCCACCCTGGGCAGCCTCCTAAACACCCAGGGGCTCTCCCTTGGACAGAGACCACCAAGGGCCAGCCTGGGACTGCATGGGGACAGGGGGCCGGGGAGCCAAGGGCTGTCCTGTGGTCAAGCAGCCCAAGCTGAAGGCCCCAGACGCGAATCCTCCACCTCTACAGCGACTGGTTATTTACGCCCCCGCCCAGGACGGAAGCCCTAGGGACACGCCTCACGGATCTCAGACCCCTGGGAGGGGCTGGCTCAGGGAGGGGCTGCCTAGGACCTCGTACCCAGTCAGGTGCACTCACAGTGCTCAGGGTCCACCCTCAGAGCTGACTCGGGAAGCCTAGGCACTCAGCATGGTTTTGGTCAAAAATGCTTTAAATCTGACTCTTCCTAGAAGCATACTAAGCAAGTCACTTAAACACACCCTCAGTGCATATGCAACAATGCCTGGACCACGCCTCATCTGCGGCCCCTAGGCCTCCTGAGCACTGGTGGGGGGTGGGGGAGGCGGGCACCTGCCTGGGATCTGCACCTGAGCTCTGGGTGCGTGTTCCCACACAGGCAGCGGAACAGGATGCCAGCCACACTAAACCTACAGAAAACTGTGGGAAGAAAGCAAATCCATAGGATCCATAGGTTTCACACTTGGGCACACTTCCCAAGTCATGTGTTAGTAACGTTCCCAGGGGCCTGGCTGGGCGCAGACGCTGGGACCTCGTGACCTGCTGCACCACCTCCAGCACCTGCAGGGTCGCGCTCGCTCCACCCTGGCTCTGTTTCCTGTGCCCTGGCCGCACCCAGGCTCCCCCTTGTCCCCGCCCACCTGGCTCCTGATCAAGGCCCAATGTGTAAACAGTATTAATAAGCAACAGATGGAAAAATATATTTCCCAAGAAAAAAGGGGGAGGAAACATGGGACCTGAAGGCCAATCTTCCAGGTTGCTCTCACCGCTCTGTCCCCTTCTCTCTTCTCGTGATTTGTTTTGGCGATTTCTCTCTTTGGTTCTGCAGCCCACGTGACCCACCTGCCTGAGCCAGCCCTGAGGCCTCTACCACTCCCTCCTGCCGCGGCTGAGAGGTAGCCAGTCCTGTCCGTCCCAGGGACCTTGCCCTGCCATCGGCTACTTCCGCTCATGGTCCTCTGCCATGGCAGTCACCTCGATGGTGGCCGTGTGCTCCTCGGGCCCAGGGGCAGCCCCTGTGGGTACTGTCACAATTGTGCTGGTGCCCGGCGAGGCCTGGGCCACGTTCTGCAGGGTGGGGCCCAGGCCCATCAAGGTAAGCAGCTGCAGCGGGCTGACCACCTTGAACACCGTGCTGCCATCCTGCACGGCGGCCGTGCTCAGGACCGTGAGGCTGGATGCGTCCGGGTGGATCTCCACAGTGCTAGGGTAGGTGGAGCCTGAGGAGGCTAAGACTGTGTAGCCCCCGAGCAGCGGGGAGGCTGGGGAGTTGGCAGGAGGAGCCTGAAGGGAACCCTTGCCCAGGGCAGTGGACGGCAGCGTGGACACCACTTTACCAAGGGGCACACTGGTCAGCTGAGGGACGGTCATGCCCGGGCCGAGCGCCAGCTGGGCAGACTGGGTCAGCACCTGCGAGGTCATGGCAGCTGGTCCTGATGTGGCCCGCGCAAGCCGGGGCCGTTTCACAGGCGGCGGCAGCGAGACCGGCGTCAGCGTCATGAGCACGTTGCTGAGGTGCTGCGACTTGTGCTTGAGCTCCTTGGCCCGGCGGCGATGCTCGTCACACTGCTGTTCCAGGGCTTCGGGGAGGTAGGGAGGGCAGCGTCACGGCAGGGCAGAGGCAGGGGCAGGGGCACGAATGGCATCACCAGGGGACGGGGGCAGAGGCACCACTCCATCACTGGGTGGCCTCTGGCTCAGCAGCAACTCAGGTCTGCTCACCTGATGCCACAAACCCAGATGACCACGCGGCCACCCACCAAAGGTGAGGTCTGTGGGAGGCGGGGCCCAAGACAATCCTTGGGTAGATACCAGCCCGTGCTGACCCAGGACCCGCACAGACCCAGGCCTGCGTGCAAGCATGGCAAGGCTGTCAGATCCCCCATAAGTTCTCACACACCCAACATGGAAAGTTGCTCTTGTGACACATTAAGATCAAGAGAAGGAAAAACAGCACATATGACACATGCATCTAAACATAAACATGCAGAGACACACAGGGTGCAAATACACAGACAGTGAATACACACACAGTGAACACACACACGGTGAACAAAGACAGTGAATATACACACACAGTGAACACACACATGGTGAACCCACACAGTGAATACACACACGGTGAACACATACAGTGAAAACACCCACAGTGAACACACACACAGTGAACATACAGTAAACACAGACCCCCAAGAGGAGCATGGAGGAAATGCAGCAATGTCAGGGGCTTGAGCTCCAAGCGCGGCCAGGAAAAGCCCTTCAGCCCTTCCCATTCTGTCATTTTATTTATTATTATTTTTTTTGAGACAGTCTCGCTCTGTTACCCAGGCTGGTGTGCAGTGGCACGATCTCAGCTCACTGCAACTTCTGCCTCCCAGGCTCAAGCAATTCTCCCACCTCAGCTTCAGGAGTAGCTGGGATTATAGGCTTGCACCACCACACCTGGCTAATTTTTTGTATTTTTAGTTGAGACAGGGTTTCACTGTGTTGGCCAGGCTGGTCTCGAACTCCTGGCCTCAAGTAATCCACCTGCCTCGGCCTCCCAAAGTGCTGGGATTACAGGCGTGAGCCACTGCGCCCAGCCTCTGTCATCTTCTCTTAAATAACTACTTGGTTTATCACAGAAACATCAGTAAATGTAAGAACTGGTGCTTTGCGTGATGGCAAGGCCTGACCGCATCACGTAAGCTTGGGGTGTTTTCCTTGCACAAAAGCTACAGAGAGAGGCTGGCTGTGGTGGCTGTGACTCAAGAAAGTGCAATGGACACAGCCAGGGGGTGAACAGGGGGCTCCCAGGTCCTCAGCCAGGTGAACCAGGGTCTCCCAGGTCCTCAGCCTGCCGCCTGGGGGCGGGGACTGGGCGGGGACTGGGCGGGGAAGGGGGCAGGGGCAGGGGCAGGGGTGGGGTTGGGCTTGGCATACCTGCCAGGTCCCGGGCGTACTGCTCCCTCGAGCGGTCCATCTGGCACTTGTGGCTGGCCAGCACCTTCTTCACCAGATCCAGCATGCCAAAGTTCTGCACAATGTTGTTGAGGAGTACGGCATCTTAAAGGGCAATGCGCACACTCAGTGAGAACCCGGTCCCTTCCCAGAGACCCAGAAGGCCACCACGGGGGCAGCTCCTTAGGAACCCGGCCAGCCAGGAGCCCGGCTCAGAGGGCGAAGACTCAGACACACCGAGGCCATCCTCCCACTACCCCAAGTTCAGCCTCAGCACAGCAGGGTTCCCAAGCCCAGGTCCAGCCTCCACCCTAGCAGCACAAGAGTGCAGCCACCCCTGGGCCAAGGAGCCGGCAGAGGGAAGACGCAGCTCCTCACCTCGAAGCTGCAGGGGAGGGTCCTGGACCCGCTGCTGCAGACCTCTCATGGTCTCCATCAGCTCCTGGTGGAACTCCTGGATGACCTCGTCTAGCAGGCCGGCATCCTTCAGCCCCCGCCAGAAGGTAAACGTGTCATCTGTGAGGGAAGGAGTGGGCTCAGTGGGCAGGGAAAGGGCTGACACACAGGGTGGCGGTGAGGACCACACTGGAGCCGGCAGCGCCTGACACTGAGCTGGGCTGGCACTGCCCAGACACATCCACAGCGCCGAAATCTGGCAGGGCAGCCACAGAGCTCAGCCTCAGAGCGCCCAGGACAACGGTGGCGGCGGCCAGACCTTTCTCCTTAAGGATCCCACTGGCCACACCTGGATTCCTGGAGCCCCTGTGTGGCCTGAGGCAGGCAGAGATCCCACCACCCCACCAGGACTTGTGAGAAGCCCATGAGGAGGAACCTTGTACCTCCGATGGCCGCAGTCCAGTCGCCAGGGTCTTCACAGGTCTCTATGGTGATGGTCGCAGGAGACCCATTCACTGCAGCCGAAAGGGAAGCTTGGTGAGTGCTGTTTGACCGCAGCCCCACACCCCACATACCCTGTCCGCTCTCCTCACACCACCTTCTGAACCTCTCCACCAACTGTTTTCACAAAGCTGACAAATCCAGGACACACACTAGCACAGCCACAGCATGCACCTGCCTCGTACTTTACATCTATTTCAGTCACCGATGTGGTCAAAGGAGAAAGAAGGCAAAAAGAAACCCCTTGAACCCATCACCCAGTTCCAACGATCCTCAACAATCTATTCTTCTTGTCCATCTACGCCTTTACTCAATAAGCACTTTCCACTTGACCGTCAGGAGCAAAACAAGGTGACTCTTCCGCCTGACAGAGCCTGGAATCCTGCTCTGTGGCCAGACCTGTCGCCCGTGGGGCTGCCCTCACCTCGCCTCTACTTGTGACGCTTCACTGACGTCATCATAAATCTCAGTAGCTATCATGCTTCCATTCTTCTAAGCCTGAGCAGGTGGGGCTCGGAGGGACAGAGCCTGTTCCGGCTCTTCCCGTGGGTCCCCTCTCTGGTGCCTGCAGGACACAACCAGGCGTGTGGCTCATATTTGCTCATTTCTGGCAGTTTCTGATGCAGACTTTATACACAGATCTAGCTTAAAAAACAAACTCGGAAGCAGTTTAATATTTTGGTAAGCTTTTCAATATTATGCTGGCCTTTTCCACACTCATCAAAGACATGGCAATGGTGAATATTATTTATTAATATTGTACACCTGGAATTACTTGGGGTATAAATGTTTTTCCCAGTTTGGGCTGATACACCATCTTTTACTAACTGCACAGTAGCCAAGTCAATGGTTCCTAGAGATTTCAGATTAAAGAACCTAAATCATCCTCGGAAGAGCTGAGCCTCAGCCTGGCTGTGAGGCACTGACTCCAGGGTGTAGAAGGCCCAGTCCCTTCCCCAGCAGGCGGTCACGTGGAGCCAATGCTAACACGATGGAGCCGCTGGGGAGGCTGCGAGGAGGACAGACAGGAGGCTGGGCTCCACCCTGTGCCGGCCCCAGCAGTGCCCGGCCACCCCACCCCACACAGCCCTGTGCTCCCCAAGTCTCCAGGAGGGGCCAAGCCCTGACCACCCAGCGCCCTGTCTGTGGCCTTAGACCAGGTAGGAGCTAAGTTACGCCACACCCAATCACTGTGTGCTAAGCATGGACTGAGGAAAGGGGAGGCGAAGGCCAGCCCCTCCCACAGCAGCCCAAGTATCCTGGGCTTCTGAGGACTCAGCACTAAACCTGCCAGCCTGCTCCGGCAGGACGTGGAAAAGGGCTTGGGAGAAAGGTGGGGCCTCCCTGCTGCCCTGGTCTCACTCTCCTACTCAGCAGGGACAGGGTAGGACTCAACTGAGCCCCACCTGGGCCAGCAACAAGGATGTCCCTGGCACACAGGAACACGCTCTGGCCAGCACTGCGGAGTCACACCTTAGGGACAATGCATGTGACATTGCTGGAAACACGACATCACCAAAGACCACCCAGTGACCTGACCAGGGAACTGAGGACCTAACTTCACTTTAACTTTAGTTTGTTTTTTGTTTTGTTTTTGTTTTGAGATGGAATCTCGCTCTGTCACCCAGGCTGGAATGCAGTGGCACAATCTCAGCTCACTGCAACTTCCGACTCCCAGGTTCAAGTGATTCTCCTGCCTCAGCCTCCTAAGTAGCTGGGATTAAAGGCGTGCACCACCACACCCAGTTAATTTTTGTACTTTTAGTAGAGACAGGGTTTCACCATGTTGGCCAAGCTGGTCTCAAACTACTGGCCTCAAGTGATCTGCCCACCTCGGCCTCCCAAAGTGCTGGGATTACAGGCATGAGCCACCACACCCAGTCTAATTTTAGTTTTAAGAAAAATTTCTGGCTGGGCGTGGTGGCTCACACCTGTAATCCAAGCACTTTGGAGGCCAAGGCGGGCGGATCACCTGAGGTCAGGAGTTCAAGACCAGCCTGATCAACAGGGTGAAACCCCGTCTTTAAAAAAAAATAAAAATAAAAATAAAAAAAAGAAAAATTTCACTATTCATAAAGCTGGAAATAATTCCAGGGAATAACCTTTCCACAATTTAGAGCTACAGACACCAACACAGAAGAATATCTAAACCATCACCCAAAAACACAAGTGGCAGGAATGCCTGCAGCAGGATGCTCAGCAGGGAAGGCCCCCATGGGTGAGGAGGTGGCGGGTCCAGATTTGGGGCTGGGCCATGGGGGTGGGAGGGGCCGGGTGGGGGCCCAAACACTCTCTGTTACTCGCTATACCCTTCCCCACACGTGAGTTATTATATTACAATGAAAACGGCTTAAAAAGAAAAGTGCTTCAAGCTTCCGTCAATGAAAGCAGCAATTCGCCAGATCTCCCGTGAGGGAAGAGGAGGCTGATCCCAGATGCTTTGGGGCCCCACACAGGAGACCAGCAGCCCTGGAGTGAGCAGCACCTCGTGCCAGGGAGGCCATCAAGGGGCATGTCACCCTCTGTGGCCATGCCAGACCAGGGCTGGGTCAGGACAAGCAGCCCTGGGCACCTACCGTCGGCCGCGGCAGGTGTGAGGGGGATGTACTCGGCCGACGTGGGGCTGCTCAGGGACACTCGGGCTCCTGAGAGGTCAATCTTGGTGCTGCGGCAGGTGTTGGAGCAGACCTTGTCATGCTGGTAGAAGTCCAGTTCCCCGGAGTCCATGATCTTCCTGTGGCAGAGGGTGGCATGGAACGTCCAGGTCGGCCCCAGAGCTGAAGGCGCCTGGCCCACCCGCCCTGACCTGGGCCGTCCACCTGCGTGGGGCAGTCCTAGCAAAGGCGCTGGCAGCTCCACAGGACAGGGTGGGCTCCGTTTCCCTCTCAGTGCAAGCTCGGAGTGCAGGACCCTGCTGCTGAGGAAGCAGCCAGCCCAGCCCCACACCGAGGCACTGTCCCCAGGAAGGAGGCAAGCACTGGCCAGCAGGCGTCCTGGAGGTACCCATCAGACTCGGGGGCTGGGCCTTTCTGGGACATCTGACTACCCCAGCTCCAAGGGAGTGACGCACAGCTAACAAAGGTGGGCCCCGCCCACCTGCATGCGTGTGACTCATTCTGAAGCAGAGGAAGGTGGGAAATCACTTCCAGGAGAAGCCTTCCTCCTTCTAAAGGCACAGAGACAGCAAAGGAGTGTGATGTGGGCACAGGAGAGCACCAGTGGCTATGGCTGCCTCTCATCCTCATCTTTACCAGGAGGGCTTCGCACGGCCCAAACTGCTGAGACCTGCCCTCCCACGGCCTTCTCTTCTGCCTCTCCGGAGGTCCAGGGTCTCAGTCCTGTGTGTCTCCACGAGCCTGCCTCAACCTATGAAGCACGGGTCAGAGGCTCCAGCCTCACTCAATCTTTGGGCAGCACCGACCTCAGGCACACACAGGCTGATGCTTCCGTGGTCAGCTCAGGACATGCCCACCTGGTTGGTGGCCCCCACAGCTGTGCTGCCAGCCATATTCCAGAAAATCAGAGGCCAGCTCAGCGGGACAGGGCCTGAGCCATGGGAAAGGACCCGGAGCCAGTCACCCGTGAGGCCTCAGACTCTGATTCCAGCACAAAGCAAGGGTCCTCCTTAAGAAGCAGGTGGAGGCCAGGCCCACACAGACCAAGACTGCAGCTCATGATTCACAGATAAAGTGAAGGCCAGGGGCGGCAGCTCATGCCTGGAATCCCAGCACTTTGGGAGGCTAAGGCGAGTGGATCACCTGAGGTCAGGAGTTTAAGACCAACCTGACCAACATGGCGAAATCCCGTCTCTTACTAAAAATACAAAAATTAGCCGGGTGTGGTGGTGTGTGCCTCTAATCCCAGCTACTCGGGAGGCTGAGGAGGAAAATCACTTGAACTCAGGAGCAGAGATCGGGCCACTGTACTCCAGCCTGGGCAACAGAGCAAGACTCTGTCTTGAAAACAAAAGTGACAGGACAGAAATAAAGAATGACATAAAAGGCTATGCTAAGAGACTAAATCTGGCTGCTAATCTGATGCACAAATGCCAGATCATATATTTTTTTTTGTATTTTCAGAATTCATAATTGGAACAGGTCCTTTTGTTTCTCTTTTTTTCTTGTTTTTTTTTGAGTCTCACTCTGTAACCCAAGCTGGATTGCAATGGCATAATCACAGTTCCCTGCAGTCTTGACTTCCAGGCTCAAGTGATTCTTCCACCTCAGCCTGTCGAATAGCTGTGACCACAGGCATATGCCACTAAATCCAGATAATTTTTTTATTTTTAGTAGACATGAGGTCTCACTATGTTGCCCAGGCTGGTCTCGAACTCCTGGCCTCAAGTGATTCTCCTGCCTCAGCCTCCAAAAGTGCTGGGATTATAGGTGTGAGCCAAGGTGCCCAGCCAACCCTTTATTTTCTAACAGTGAAACAGCCACAAGTGCCTTCAGGTAAAGAATTGGTGGAAATTAAAATGATACTGATAAAAGAATCCTAAAAATCCGATAGTGCCCTGTTGGTACAGGTGTGGGAAGGTTTGCTGTTTTGGTTGTGAGCAGGTGCAGCCACCCAGTAGGCTGTCGGCACTCAGCACAACTAAAATGTGCCTCATCTTCAAACTCCAGAACCCCACAAGAAAGTAGCAGCTGCCAGGCCTCCACCAGAGGCTGAGCCCGGGCAGCACCCACCTGAGCATGATGCCATTCATGCGGATGGCTCTCTTCCAGTCCTTCAGGGTGGACTTCCCAGCCAGGTGCACGAACTCCTTTGGGCTGATCACGTGCTCGTCATACTGTGGGGGACACAGCCGTGGGGGTCAGGCTTGGCCAAGACACCACACAGGCTGCCCTCCTCTCCTACGTGACCCTGAGTCAGGAGTGTGTGGCGGGAAGAGTGCCACGGCACAGCTCTGACCACCGCAGGTCTTCTACAGAGCATTCAGGTGAAATGAGAACATGCCCACAGGCACTGTGGCTGCAGTGGGGAGTGGCCGCATCCTCCAGCCCTGAGGGGGCCGAGATGCTGTGTGCCTGGGGCTAGGCAGGGCTGGGCTGACCACATCAGGCAGAAGGTATGTGGCCTTCTCTTCCTCCAGGCAGACTAAGCAGACTGCTTCTGTGCAACGTATTTTAAATACACATCATTGCATACGTTACATCAGAGATGGCAAAAGATGCCAGATCACGGACCAAGCTGTGAACGGTGTCTTCCTCAGGCCCCTCCTGATACCACCTTGCCCCACACAGCAAGCGCCGGCACCTGCTCTCACTGTGACACACACATACATCTGTTTCTAAGCTGGGGAATCCTCCTGCTTGCCAACTTCACCCATGTGGGAGCTCAGAGAACCTGAGAAGGTAAAATATTCTATTTAATCTTGTTACACAAGCAATTATTGAAACCAAAAAGTGGGTGGAAATAAAACTGCATTTACTTAGAAAACAAGCAGGCTGGAGATGGAGGAGTCACGGGGTCTTGGCAGCTGGACCCAGGCACGGGAGCCACCTCTACCCTGGGGCCGTGCTCAGGTCTAGCTTGCTGAAGGAAGTGATGTTCCCAATCTCTGAGCATCTGCAAACCCACGCATGACCCCCACGCCGCAGATGAGAACACTGAGCCCAGCCAGTCTCTAGCTCTCCCTCATGTAGCTAATCATGGAGACCAGACAGAAGCCCAGGCAGGTGAAGTCCAGAAGACCGCTCCGGCCACTGCCTGAGCCTGGCAGGAAGCCTGCACCAGCTGTGATGCAGACCGCCTCCGGCCATCACCTCTGCCCACCTGGCTCACACGTAGGAAACTCAACTGCACTCAGTAAGCCCGGTCCTCCCTAGAGCCCTGGACTCAGCGAGCCTCACCTCCTCACCCTCCTATGCCTGCCTCTTTCCTTTCCTGTAACTCTTCTCACCCAGGTTTTCCTCTCCCAGTGAGGAAGCTACATGCTGTCCTCTCCTGAGTGGCTCCATGCATTTGAGGATCACATTTACCTGGGCTGCCAGAGCCCAGAGCTAACGCGGCCCGCTCCTGACCCTCCAGACCACGCCCATGTGGCCCTGCTCTCATCTCTGAGGCCCTGCTGGGGCGTCTCTGTCGATGCTGAACAGAGCGGACTGGTCAGATTTACCCACATTTCCCCCGACTCCACACCTTCTCACATCACCACACTTCCACCTGGAGTCCCCTTGTCTCCACCTGAAATGCACACTCAGAACATCCTTCAGCTATGATCTGCTGGTGGCAAACCCATGTGTTTTTCTGAAAATGTCTTTTTTCCAGCTTAATTTTAAAAACGACCTCACAGTGTCCGCACTCTCTGCACAGCGAGGCTCTGGCACCACCACTTCGGCTCCTAGGCTGTTTTCAGGAGCTCATGGCTGGCAGGATTCTTGCTCCTAAGTGAACTGTCTCTCCTCTCTAGCTAGATTTATGGTCCTCTCTGTCCCTTTCATTCTGGAATTTCATTATGATGTCACCTATGGTATACTTCTTTCGTGTTTCCAACTTCTAATTCTGATATAATTTCAAACTCAGATGACTTGCCAGCATAGTCCAGGGAGCTCTCGCATGTGCGTTCCAGGACCCACTGGCTGTTCCCATCCTCCCCTTGCTCCCTTGCCCCCAGCTACAGCTGTGCATGTGCAGCTACTGAGAGCGAGGCAGAGACACCGGCCCCTGGTCCCTCAGCACTTGCGTACATTTCCTAAGAACAAGGTTCTCTTATACAGCCACAGAACAACTCACAAGTTATCATTCATATATTATTCTCTAATCCCTTGTCCACATTCAAATTCATGAATTGTCTCAATGATAGCCTTTACTGTAAATTATTGTGGTTTTGTTGTTGTTGTTGTTGTTTTGAGATGGAGTCTCACTGTGGCCCAGGCTGAAGTGCATGGTGCAATCCTGGCTCACTGCAACCTCCAACTCCCAGGCTCAAGGGATTCTCTTGCCTCAGCCTCCCGAGTAGCTGGGAGTACAGGCGCATGCCACCACGCCCAGTTAATTTTTCATAAAGATGGGGTTTCACCACGTTGGCTGGCCTGGTCTTGAACTCCTGATCTGAGGTGGTCCGCCCACCTAAGACTCCCAGAGTACTAGGATTACAGGCGTGAGCCACCATGCACAGCACACATTTTTTTCTGATGCAGGATCCAGCCCAAGACTGTGGTACATACAGCTGCTTTGCCTTCAGTGACTGTCGCCGTTAAGACGGAGCAGCAGGCCGGGCGTGGTGGCTCATGCC
Organism: Cheracebus regulus; assembly: GCA_963574635.1. Classification (NCBI taxonomy): domain Eukaryota; kingdom Metazoa; phylum Chordata; class Mammalia; order Primates; family Pitheciidae; genus Cheracebus; species Cheracebus regulus. The sequence goes on along the minus strand of CAUYQU010017977.1, from coordinate 15,480 downwards.
TGTAATCCCAGTACTCTGGGAGGCCAAGGCGGGCGAGTCACCTGAGGTTAGGAGTTTGGGGTCAGCCTGGCCAACACGGCGAAACCCTGTCTCTAATAAAAATACAAAAATTAGCCAGGCAGGGTGGTGGGCACCTATAGTCCCAGCTACTCAGGAGGTTGAAGCACAAGAATCACTTGAATCCAGGAGGCAGATATTGCAATGAGCCAAGATCATGCCACTGCACTCCAACCTGGACGACAGAGTGAGACTGTCTCAAAAAAAAAAAAAAAAAACAGAGCGGCTTCTCAGCCTGTGTTTAAGTTTGCCTTGACGTTCCTGGAGCTTGTGGGTCAGGTACTATGTAGGTTGCTCTCCGTGTGTGTCTGCTTTCTCATGAATAGAGGACGCTATGAATTGCCAGAAGAACACCATGGAACTCCTGCTCACTCCATCAGGAGGCTCTAGGGAGAGGTCTGTCCCGAGCCTGATGATGTGAAGATGGATCGCTGAGTTAAGGAGGCACCTGTCAGCTTCCCCGCCGCAGCTACAACTTCCCTCTGTAATGGCTGCGTGGTTTACAAGGATGCCCTGAAACTAGTCTGAGCATCTACTTATGACTCTGACCCCATCATTCCTCCCACACTTGTTAGCTGGTGTCCTAAGAGCTTTATTTCTCTCTATGCATTTATTTAACATAAATAAATACCATTAAATATATTGAGATAGGTGTGGACTCACAAGTCTTATTTTACTTGAGAGATAACTGATGACGAGCACTATCTACTTGGACGTAGGCAGTGGGGTCTTCATGCAGGCTGGGGTCTATCAGCGCCCTCGCACTCACTGTGGACAGCTCTGTCATCAGTTATGAAAGCTCTCAGCCTCTCTCCTCCTTCCAGAACTCTAATAGATGTGTTAGACTCTCATGGTTCCTGAATACATCGATTTTTTTTTTTTTTTTTTTGAGATGGAGTCTTGCTCTGTCACCCAGGCTGGAGTGTAGTGGCATGACCTTGGCTCACTGCAACCTCCACTTCCTGGGTTCAAGCAAGTCTTCTACCTCAGCCTCCCAAGTAGCTGGGATTACAGGCGCCCACCACTACACACAGCTAATTTTTTTTGCATTTTTAGTAGAGACGGGGTTTCACCATGTTGGCCAGGATGGTCTCGAACTCCTGACCTCGTGATCCACCTGCCTCGGCCTCCCAGAGTGCTGGGATTACAGGCATAATCACCACACCTGGCCTCTTTCTTTTTTTTTTTTAAGTAGAGACTAAGGTCTCACTATGTTACCCAGGCTGCTCTTGAACTCCTGGGCTCAAGCAATCCTCCTGCCTCAGCCACCCAAAGTGTTAGGGTTACAGGTGTAAGCCATGGTACCCAGCCTTTTTTATGTCTTAAAATAAATTACTAAGTATTAACGATTTTATCTTCTGAGCTTTAACATCCCAGCAGCTGAGCTGCTGCAAGGCCCACTCTGCCGCCTGCGGCGTCTGCGCGTGCTCTAGGAGCGCTACTTCTTATGTGTCCAGGGTTCCACAGAAATTACTTCAAACCTGAGATAAAGGTGAATTCTTCCAAAAAGTATTTTTCGTTTGCTTCTGTCAGATTCCTGGGGGAACTGCCAGCTGGGAGCTACTGATAACTAAACTCTCAGCTTGAGGCTTTCAGACCAACCAGGCCACCTATGAATCCTACAGAGGGTGTCCCCTTCCTGGTGCTGGGAACAGGAGATGCAGGAGTCCCGGTGCCGGAGAGAGGAAGTGTGGGTGGATTCACCCCTTACTGGTGTGGGTGGCAGGGACAGGAGGTAAGGGGTATGCAGTGGATCCACCCTGGGAGGTGCCAGCTTTGGAGGGGAAGGTCCCCACCCCCGACCCAGCACACATGCCTCGAGGAGGCCCTGGGCTTTGTCTTCTGATCTCCAGCCCTGCAAGGCTGAGAAAACCAACCTCGGGCGAAGATTTTCAGGGCAAAAGCTGGACACAGCACGCCATCTGTCTCTCAATTCTGTCACTACTAGGTCCCCAGGCCTCAGCACTTCCTCTTTCTTAGCCAGTGTGAGGCAGCATCTACAAGATGCTTTATGAAAATATCTCCCCTGGCATTTTTGGCTGTTCCAGCACAGGTGAGCCTGGGTATCTCACCTAATGTTGCCAGAAAGAGAAGACCTTCCCCACTCGTCCTGCTCCTTACCAAGGAGGGAGGCTTTCTGGAGAAGCTGTCACTGGATCTCCTGGGTAAAGCTCCTTGCCCTCCTCCTCCACACAGCAGGAGGGCCTCCCAGCTTCCCTGCCTCAGCGCACCACAGCCACAGCAAGTTCCTCTTCCTGAAGGTTCTTCCTGCACCTCCTACGCTCCCCCAGCCCTGGAGACCCTGCCTCAGGATGCATTTGGCACGGCTGCACCCCCAGAGCAGGCACAGATGCCATGAGGCCTCTATCCCGGGCCCTAAGCGCAGCCTGTGCTCACCTGCACACACTTCACATTGATGCCGGGACACACAAACTTCCTCCAGATGAGGTTGGCTCTGCTGTCCCCACAGGTGATGGGGTACACGATCTCAGCCTCCAGGCTCTCCCCTTCTTCAGCCATCTTCACTTCTCACAGGCGCATTGACAGGAAAGCGTAAAAACAGAAAATCAGTTACAACCTCTCCAAAGCATTTCCTGAAAATGCAGAAAACAGCTACCAACCTGGAAACCAAAATTAAAATTAAAATTAAAATCCAGGAAGGCCTGAGACAGAGCCAAGGTGGGCAGGGCATGCTCATTGGTGCCCTGTTATTTTGAGTTTCAGGGTTAAATTCACTACACGATTTAAATATAGTTACATTAACAGAATTCCATTAAACTATGGTTAAACTGAAGAGCCATTTAAGGAAATAAAATCAAACTTTAATTGAAACAGTTCTAGAGAAACCTAAGGTTTTAAAGGTTCAGGGCCTTTAATCTCAGGCAAAAGAAAAATACCAAGAGTGTCACAAAGAATTTTTATTGGGCCAGGCGAGGTACATGAGCCGCTTATAGCAGCTCATGCCTGTAATCCCAGCACTTTGGAAGGCCCAGGTGGGTGAATCACCTGACGTCAGGAGTTTGAGAACAGGCTGGCCAACATGGTAAAACCCCATCTCTACTAAAAACACAAAGATTAGCTGGGTGTGGTGGCGTGCACCTGTAATCCCAGCTACTTGGGAAGCTGAGGCAGGAGAATCGCTTGAACCCGGAGGGCAGAGGTTGCAGTGAGCCGAGATCACGCCGCTGAGCAACAGGGTGAGACACTCTCTCAAAAAACAAAACAAAACCAAAAAAAAAACAGAATTTTTACTGGCCAGGCTTAGTAGCTCACACCTGTAATCCCAACACTTTGGGAGGCTGAGGCTAGAGGATCATGTGAGGCCAGGAGTTCAAGACCAGCCTGGGCAACAGTGGGACCCTATTTCTTTAAAAAAAAAAAAGTGTTTTTTAATTAGCTGGAAATGGTGGCAGATGCCTGTAGTCCCAGCTACTCAGGAGGCTGAGGCAGGAGGACCATCTGAGCCTAGGAGGTCAAGGCTGCAGTGACCAGTGATCATGCCACTGCACTCTAGCCTGGGCAACAGAGCAAGACCTTGTCTCAAAAAAAAAATGTTTTTTTACTACCATTCACTGATAGCTGTAATAAACAGATACAGGAAAACAATGGTACTAAAACAGTGAAAAGAAAACAAAATCCAAAGGAGGAGAGAGCCGCAAACTTGGGGCTAAGTGACTTTGCTCTCCTATTAACCATAGGCAGAGAAAGGGCTGTCACTACAGACACATGGCAGGCCCTACCGCTGGGGTGCCCTGGGTCCTGGCCCTCACTCCTAAGGGCACACAGCTTGAGAATCAGCCGAACGAAGACCCTGTATATCTCTGGCTATTCCCCATTTTGAGTGCAGGACTGTCCTGTCCCAGCTGTGGCAAGAAGGCAGGCTTCCCACCCAGGGCGGCTTCCTACCTAACACGGCTTCCTTGAGCTGGGAGGAGGCTGTGAAGGCAGCGGCAGCTGCCGCCGCTGCATTTTCTGTCTCCATGTTATCTTCTGTCAGGTCAGCCCTGGTGAAGTGAAGGAAAGAGAGAAGAACCTCAAGATCCCGGAGGCATAACCTGCAGGGCACTTTTTTCCTGACAGTGCTTGGCTGACCTGTTACACTTTTCTCATTTCATTCAGAAATGGCAGAGGCTGGCCAAGGTGGCTCATGCCTGTAATACCAGCACTTTGGGAGGCTGAGGTGGGCAGATCACTTGAGATCAGGAGTTCAAGACCAGCCCAGACAACATGGTAAAACCCTGTCTCTACTAAAAAAAAAAAAAAAATACAAAACTTAGCTGGACATGGTGGTACATGCCTGCTGAAGCTGGAATGGGAGAATCGCTTGAACCCGGGAGGCAGAGGTTGCAGTGAGCCAAGATCACACAACTGCACTCCAGCCTGGGTGATGGGGCGAGACTCCATCTCAAAATAAAGGCCAGTGTGGTGGCTCACGCCCGTAATCCCAACACTTTGGGAGGCCGCGGCGGGAGGATCACCTGAGGTCAGAAGTTTGAGATCAGCCTGACCAACATGGTAAAACCACATCTCTACTAAAAATACAAAAATTAGCTAGGCATGGTGGCTCGAGCCTGTAATCCCAGCTACTCAGGAGGCTGAGGCAGGAGAATCACTTGAACCTGGGAGGCAGAGGCTGCAGTGAGTGGGGACTGCATCACTGCACTCCAGTCTGGGCGACAGAGCAAGACTCGGTCAAAATTAAAAAAGAAAAAAAAGAAAAGAAATGGCAAAGGCCTTGCAGGTCAGAGGACTGAGCACGGATGGGTGCCGAGCTGGCCTCAGGACACACATTTTCTGTTTGGTTTACAGTGGGGAGTACCCAGAACCGCACCTAGCAGGTAAAACCAGCAGGTGAGGCCAGGCGCGGTGGTTCACGCCTATAATTCCAGCACTTTGGGAGGCCAAGATGGGCGAATCACTTGAGGTCAGGAGTTCGAGACCAGCCTGACCAACATGGTGAAACCCAGACTCTACCCGAAATATAAAAATGAGCCGGGCATGGTGGTACACACCTGTAATCCCAGCTACTCAGGAGGCCGCAAAAGGAGAATCGCTTGAACCCAGGAAGCAGAGGTTGCAGTGAGCTAAGATCATACCACTGCACTCCAGCCTAGGTGACAGAGCGAGAGACTCTGTCTCAAAAAATAAAAAACAGAGGTGAAACCAGAAGGATACGTGGAGGCAGCCAGTGCTCCAGTAGAGATTCTGTACTTTCAGTTATGTCTTTAATTAAGTATTTAATTTCCACAATAATCACTTCATATGGCTATAGAAACTATGAGAAAATATGAAATTTGAGAAGAAAAACCACCATGGCCCAACCTCATAAGAAAATAAACTGTAGACAAATAAAAATGTAAAGGTAAAAGATGAAACCATCAAAGTATTGGAAGGAAAAAATGGGGTTTTACTAGTTTCTAAGTGACAAAGGGTTTTCTCATACAATACAAAACCAAGAAATAAAAAAACACAACTTTGCCTTTAAAAATAAAAACAGGCCGGGCGCAGTGGCTCATGCCTATAATTCCAGCACTTTGGGAGGCCTAGGCGGGTGGATCATGAGGTCAAGAGATCGAGACCATCCTGGTCAACATGGTGGAATACCGTCTCTACTAAAAATACAAAAATTAGCTGGGTGTGGTGGCGCACGCCTGTAGTCCCAGCTACTCGGGAGGCTGAGGCAGGAGAATTGCTTGAACCCAGGAGGCGGAGGTTGTGGTGAGCCGAGATCGCGCCATTGCACTCCAGCCTGGGTAACAAGAGCAAAACTCCATCTAGAAAAAAAAAAAAGAAAACTTTCAGTGCCCGAAAAACAAACACCACTAACAAAATTTTTTCTTTTGTAGAGACGGGTTTTCACCATGTTGGCCAGGCTGGTCTCAAACTCCTGACCTCCTGATTCACCTGCCTCAGCCTCCCAAAGTGCTAGAATTACAGGCATAAGCCACCAAGCCCAGCCATAATTTTTTAAGAAAAGAAAAAAACTTAGTGGTAAAATGCTTAAAACCTAAGGACAACAAATGGCTAATTTCCTGATATGACAAAGAGGTCCCACAGACCAATGTCACAGCACAACAGGGCAACAGAAAGGCCACAAGCAGAGGCTCTGGAGAAGCCCTAAAAAGACACTCACGAAGAATGTGAACAGAAACAGCATGAAATGCCACTTTTCCCCAGACAGACAGCCCACAGGAAAGAATGGGTGCCACCACATGGCGGGGAGAGCTCAGCGTGGATGACACTTTCCCCTAGACAGACAGCCCATGGGAAGGAACCAGCGCCACCACGCGGAGGGAAGAGTCTCGGCGTGCTGGTGCCAGTGTGGGAAGAAGGACTCCAATGCCATCCTCAATGAAAGCCCACCTGCAGCCTAGAAACACGCCCTTCTGACCCACACCTCCATTTCTAGAAATTAATCCTGCAGACATGGTGTTCCCACACTTGCATGAGGGTTGTCTGAAACAGGGAACCAGTCTCCAGTTTCCAGAACCTGTGACAGCAACTGCCTCAGAGGAGACAATGTGGACAAGCTGGGAGAGGTCTAGGTGGGGCTTCCAGCTGTGCACCTTATAACAGCCAACTGTATGATGTGTGCACCTCTAAACTTCCAGAAGTTTTCTTTAAAACACACTCAAGGGCCGGGTAAGACGGCTCACACTTGTAATCACAGCACTTTGGGAGGCCGAGATGGGCGGATAACCTGAGGTCAGGAGTTTGAGACCAGCCTGGCCAACATGGTAAAACCCCGTCTCAACTAAAAATAGCCAGGTGTGGGGAGAGACACCTGTAGTCCCAGCTACTTGGAGGCTGAGACAGGAGAACTGCTTGAACCCGGGAGGTGGAGGTTGCAGTGAGCCAAGACTGTGCCACTGCATTCCAGCCTGGGCAACAGAGCAAGACTCCGTCTCAAAAAAAAAACAAAAACAAACAAAAAAATACACAGCCTCAGGAGGGCTCATGGGCACTCTCCCTGTTTCTCGCCTTCAAGACCCCATGCCTCAGTCTCAGCACAGCACAGGTGCCCAGCACATACAGGCCTGATGGTGCCCGTATCTCATGACTGGCATCTGGGGTGCAGAGCCTTGACTTCCTATCGCTCACTCACGACCTAGGCAAACAAGGACACAGGCCAAAGCAGTTCGAGCCAAGGAGAACACCTGTTCTGGGGGAAGCCAGCTCTGGGGAGGTGACTCTTGAACTAAACCTGGAAATGCCAAGAGCCAGGAGCTGGGCAGGGCAGTGGCTTGCACAGGCTGAGAGCAGGGCACCAGGGGCTCCCAGGGCCTTTCTCCTGTGGGGCAGGATGTCCCTGCAGGCAGAGCCTCACTGCAGGCTAAAGAGGAAGGGAAGTCAGGGAGCCCTTTTGATCCTTTTTTTTTTTTGAGACAGGGTCTCACTCCTGTTGCCAAGGCTGGAGTATAGTGGGGCAATCACAGCTCACTGCAGAGCTTCCAGTGAGCCTCCTGCCTAGGCCCCCTGAGTAGCTGGGACTACAAGCACACACCACCATACCTGGCTAATTTATTTTTAGTAGAGATGAGGTTTCACTATGTGGCCAAAACTGGTCTTGAATTCTCAGGCTCAAGTGACCCTCCTGCCCCAGCCTCCCAAAGTGCTGGGATTACAGGCATGAGCCATGGCGCCCTGCCACACCCTTTGGATCCTTAAACAGAAGATTGATATGGTCAGATTTGTACTTTTAGAAAGAACACTGGAGTAGCTGGGCGTGGTGGCTCATGCCTGTAATTCCAGGACTTTGGGATGTCAAGGCAGGTGGATCACTTGAGGTGAGGGGTTCAAGACCAGCCTGACCAACATGGTGAAACCCCAACTCTACTAAAAATACAAAAAGTAGCTGGGTGTGGTGGTGGGTGCCTGTAATCCCAGCTACTTACAGGCTGAGGCGGGAGAATCGCTTGAACGTGGGTGGCAGAGGTTGTAGTGAGCCAAGATCACACCACTGCACTCCAGCCTGGGTGACAGGCTTAGACCTTATCTCAAAATAAAAATTAAAAAAAAAAAAAAAAAAAAAAAGGCCAGGTGCAGTGGCTCACGCCTATAATCCTAGCACTTTGGGAGGCCGAGGTGGGTGGATCACTTGAGGCCAGGAGTTTGAGACCAGCTTGGCCAACATGGTGAAACCCTGTCTCAAAACAAAAAAAAAAGGCTGGGCATGGTGGCTCACACCTGTAATCTCAACATTTTAGGAGGTCGAGGTGGGCAGATCACAAGGTCAGGAGATCAAGACCAATCTGCCTAACCCAGTGAAACCCCATCTCCACTAAAAATACAAAACAAAATTAGCCAGGTGTGGTGACACATGCCTGTAATCCCAGCTACTTGGGAGGCTGAGGCAGGAGAATCTCTTGAACCCAGGAGGCAGAGGTTGCAGTGAGCTGAGATCTCACCACTGCATTCCAGCCTGGGCAACAGAGGAGACTCCCTCTCAAAAAAAGAAAGAAAGAACACTGGAGTGGACCACAGATTTTAGGAGCAAGAAGTGAGGCTGAGAAAGGAGGCCAGGGAGCCAAGTGCACTGGCGGAAGCCTGTGGTCTCAGTTACTCGGTAGGCTGAGGCAGGAGGATTGCTTGAGCCCAGAGTTTGAGAAAGCACTTGGGTGAGAAGCCCACAGAGAGGGGACCAAGGGTCAAGAAGACAGCAACCCTGGAGGGGGAGGCACCTGGAGACCTGCTGGCTCACCCGCTGGCCTGGAAGACAATGAGCAGAGCTGCACAGGACAGGAAGAATCTGAGTTGACTGTGGGACACCAGCTGGTGTCTGGCGGGGTCATCTTGGCCCAAGTGTAACCCGCACACAGAAGTGCTCAGGCGCCAGAAGGCCCTCAGGGAAGTGCACTGAGCACCTATGCAGACGCCCACAGCCGTCCCTCTGTTGGCCCCTCTGGGCTCTCCCTCCAAGGGCAGCCACTGGCCAACTAGGTTTGCTGCTTTTGAATGTTATATAAATTAAAGAATAGGCCATGCCCTCTTTTCAGTCTGGGTTTTTTTTTCTGAGACAGGGTTTCCCCTGTGCAGTGGCTAAATCACAACTCGGGATTTAGCCCTTGACCTCCTGGGCTCCTAGTAATTCTCCCACCTTGGCCTCCTGAACAGCTGGGACCACAGGCACATGCCACCACGCTCAGCTAATTTTTTTCTGTATTTTTTTGTAGGTCTCATTTTGTTGCCCAGGCTGGTCCTGAACTCCTGGCTTCAAGTGAACCACCCACCTCAGCCTCCCGAAGTGCTGGGATTCCAGGTATGAGGCACTGCACCCGTGACTCCTCTGCTCCACAGGCCTTGACGGCTGCTGCTGCTGTGAAGGCCATCACTGCTTCCTTCCTGCAGCCTGCAGTGTTCTGCTCTGTGAAGGCCCCACAGTCTGTATCTTTCAGATGGGGTCTGCAGCTCAGCAAAGAGGCAGGGGAGGGCTCTAGCCCAGATGTAGGAATTGTTGGCCAAGCCTTGGTTGAGCAGGGGATCCCCTGTGAGAAGAGGTGGCCTGACCGTCCAAGCAGCAGCGGAGACAGCAAGGTCCCAGGAGGAAGCCGTGAGAGGCCTCAGGAAAGAGCAAGGGCAGCTGACAGTGCAGAATGTGGCATGCACATCCACTGTGGCTGGAAAACAGCCATAAATCTGCCGCATCCCCCTGGAGAAGACAGGGTGGGGGGGCACTGAGAAGGGGCTGGGGACGAGGGAAGAGGAAGCTGCGAACACAAAGGCTCAGCTTGGAGGGGTTGGAAGGTGAATGGGCTTTGCAAGATGGCAGGGAGAAGGGGCTGCCTTGAACACAGCGGCACCTCATTGAGCCATGCCTGCCCGCATGGCCCCTTTCTTGTACTGCACCTGAGGTCTGCCTACTCGGCCCCTCTAGTGGTCAGAGCTGGAGCGCAGCCTCCACCCAGCCTTCTCCCAGTCAGCCCTGGCATCTGCTTCCTGGAAGGCCTGAACAGCCACAGCTCAGAGCCAGTCCCTGAGCACAGGCACACCCCAGGGAGGGGAGGGGAGCCATTGTTCTGCTCCTCCTGCTCACTCGCGATCTCTGCTCTGGAACTCCTGAAGAATAAATAAATTCTCCTGCCCAGAAAATTCACCACTCTCTAGTTCTCAAAGTTATATTTCACCTCACATAACCGTGTGAGAAATGAGAGTTGATGAAAACTACAAAGATGGAGTCTGGTCTCTGGGACATATTAAGAATGACTCCCATGTGAAGAAGACAAACGGAATAGCACAGCTCCGAGGAGGGTGCCTGAACTCCAAAGAGGATACCGACCTCTCGAGTCAGAACTCTGGATGGTGGAGAGGATGACAGAATAGGATCACGTGCCCTTCATACGACTGCTGGCCAGGACCCAGCCCCAAGAGTGGGAGGGAGGGAGGCAGGGGAGCCCCTGAAAAGACAGGGTCACAGTCACACAGCAAACCCCACCCAGGCCATGTGCAAACGCAGCCAGGAACTCTCCATGGAGAGGGCCTGTGGGGCCAAAGAGGTGTGCAGATAGGGCCCCGTGAGGCCGCCACCCCAAGCTTCAAAGGAACCCCTGTTGCACCTGCAGACATGCCTGCTGCACTGAACACAGACTGTAGAAGGGACCTTCTCCCTGCAGGACAACAGAGCCTTCCACAGTGCTCAGGTGAGACGTGGATGAACTGGCATTTGCAGTTCATACTTCATCTGAAAAATGCCCACTTTACTTAAAGTAAATGTTTGTGCCAGCTGCTGGCTACCTACCGGATGCCCGTCCTCTCCAACGTATGGCCATTGCCACAGTGTGGCCAAGGGTGAGGCAGCCCCACCAGGCTTCATAAGTAAGGAGCACTCCCAAATTCCCCCCAAAATATTCAACTGGGAGAGGAATCAGCACCCACCAAGTTGTTAACTAGCTTCTACTCCCCCATCTTTTAAAAAAACAGGTAGCAAGAGGAAATCTCAACTTCCAGCTAGTAGAATAATAGCTATAATTGTCCACAAGAAAGAAGAGATCTTTAAGTCCTTCAATACAGCCCTGCCTCAGCCATGCCCTCTTCTCAGGAGAAGGCACATGCAGCCTCTCCACTGCTCCATAAACAACTGTCCCATGAGGGAAGCACCTTGGTGTTCTGGCAAAGGAACCTAAGACTAAAAAAAGCTTTCTGGTCCTTTATGGCTCCCTCCATCAAGACCAGGGGCTATTTCTCACATCTTCCACTTGACTTTGGGCCAACCTTTGACAAGCTCTGACCAAGAGGCTGTGATGAGGCCCTACGGGGACCATGGCTCTCCTCCTACTAAGCACACCCAGGCAGGTGACCTGGCAAGGCCTCGGCCAGCCCACCAATGCCCAGATATGCGAGTGAGTCCAGACTGGACCTCCCCCTCCCCGGCGACGCCCAGCAGCACCAGCCCAGATGCAAAAACCTTAAGAAATGACCAGTGGCGGTCGGGCACGGTGGCTCACGCCAAAGTGGGTGGATCACTTGAGGTCAGGAGTTTGAGACCAGCATGGCCAATATGGTGAAACCTTGTCTCTATTAAATATACAAAATTTAGCCAGACATGGTGGTGAACACCTGTAATCCCAGCTACTCAGGAGGCTGAGGCAGGAGATTTACTTGAACCCAGGAGGTGGAGGCTGCTGCAATGACCTGAGATCAAGTCACTGCACTCCAGCCTATGTGACAAAGACAGACTTGGTCTCAAAAAAAAAAGAGGAAACACACCTGACTAGTGTGACCTCACATGGAGCACTCCAGACAGTGCCTGACTAGTGTGACCTCACATGGAGCACTCCAGACAGTGCCTGCCTAGTGTGACCTCACATGGAGCACTCCAGACAGTGCCTGACTAGTGTGACCTCACATGGAGCACTCCAGACAGTGCCTGACTAGTGTGACCTCACATGGAGCACTCCAGACAGTGCCTGACTAGTGTGACCTCACATGGAGCACTTCAGACACAGTGGAGCTGGATGGTTTTCTTCAAACTAGGAATCCCCAGGAGATCAAATTGTTTTGCATCGGCCGGATGTGGTGGCTCACACCCGTAACCCCAGCACTCTGGAAGGCTGAGGTAGGAGGACTGCTTGAGTCCAGGAGTTCAAGACTAGCTTGGGCAATATAGCGAGACCCCATCTCTGCAAAATCAAAAAATTAGCCAGGTGTGGTAGCACATGCCCATAGTCCCAGCTACTCAGGAGCCTGAGGTGGGAGGATTCCTTGAACCCAGGAGGTCAAGGCTGCCATGAGCCATGACTGTGCGACGGCACTCCAGCCTGTGCAACAGAGCGAGACTCTGTCTCAAAAAACAAAAAATCATTTCACGTCCCCAGTTTCTCCACTGGCAAAAGACTCTGTCAAGGTAAGAAAATGGTTCTGACCCACAGAAATCTAAGAAAGGAAAAAACATAAAAAATAGAAAATGTAAGAAAGAGACGGCCTCAGAACAAAGAACAAGCAGCGCTATGGTTGTCACTCTTCCCTCACACCCTAGAAAGCTTTCTGGCTGCCTCTGGCCAAAGGGCCACCCTGTACCTTCTTGGATGAGCGAGGCGCCTTCAAACAGGCCACCTGCACTTGCCCCAGAGCTGGTCCTGTTCTGTCCACCAGTGAACGCTCAAGAGAGGAGGGGAAGTCTCAAGGTTTTAATTCACCAGTCTCTGGATCAAGGGGTGCCATAACCAAGAAGCCCCAGCCACACCCAGACCCGATGCTGCCTGCATTGTGTGAGCTGGGAAGGCCCAGGAAAAGGCAGAAGATGGATGAGTGGAAATGTCATTCTGTGGCCACAGAAATGGTCACAATGTATCACTTCCCGCCAAGAGGAAGTTTTGGCTGCAGACTCGAACCAGAGCCTTGTGATGCTGCTGGCATCAGTCAAGGCACCAGGAGTGAGCAGGAGGCCTGCTTTCCTCTGCAACCCTTGGCTCACCAGGCAAAGAAATCCAGGTCTCCAGGTGGAAGTCACAGACATGGCAAAGCAGAGGAGCGCCACCCAGCCGAGCCTACCTATGCCCCAGACCGCCTCCTTCCAGAGACCCCTGTGGCCGAGGCTACCCAGACCAGTATGTCCTTGCCGTGCTGTCAGCTGACGACAGGGGTTGGTGGGGCCAGCCCAGACCAGCAGAACCACCAACCAACCAACAGAAGTAAAAGAAACCATAACGATGTCTTGTCTTAAGCCACTAAGTTTTGGGTGGTTTCTTAAACAGCAAAAGAAAATTGACACAATCATAAACAGAGCAAGCAAGAGAACTTGGCAATTACTTCTTACTGTTCTTAAAAGAGTTAACTTAAGCATAAGATGTGAACAAATTCTTTTAACAACCTAGAAAAAAAGCTCATATTCAGCATTCATAAAGCAAAGCTAACCCACAGGAGCCACCTTCCATAGTAACCACAGGAAACCAAGGCAGCAAACGGGACCCCAGCCTCCAGGACACTGCACCAGCTACCAGCCGTGCCCCTGTGCCTGCACCTGCCCTGGTCCGTCACTGCCACCAGCCAGCAAGACACCCACAGAAGACAGCTCTAAGCATGAGAGGAGAAAGCTTCAGGGAGATTTTTATTACTAATAACTTTTTTGTTTTCTTTTTTTTTTTTTTGAGACTGAGTCTCACTCTGTCACACAGACTGGAGTGCAGTGATGCAATCTCAGCTCACTGCAACCTCCAACCAGCCCCCTAGAGCAATTCTCCTGCCTCAGTCTCCTGAGTAGCTGGATTACAGGCGCCTGCCAACACACCCAACTAATTTTTGTACTTTTAGTAGAGATGAGTTGGCTCTACTAAACAGCCAGACTGCTCTCGAATTCCTGACCTCAAGTGATCTGCCTGCATTGGCCTCCCAAAGTGCTGGGATTACAGGCGTAAGCCACCATGCCCGGCCCATTTTTGTTTTTCAATAAAGATGTACTTAATGTTGAAACCTCCACATTTCAAACGGGTAACTCCAGTGTTCTTGATGCTCTGGTGACAGTGCTCATGAGACCTCTCTTGGGTGTGAGAGTCTAGAATGTGGGTGGTCTGGGCAGGAGAGGGAGGGAAGAGTGCAGGTTTCCCCAGGACGTGAAAGCCACTCTGCACTTGTCACACTGGGAAAACACCCTCTCCATCAGATGGACCTTGGCTTTGGAGACTGAAGCCCAGGCACCACTCAGCTGCTGTAGTGAACTGTGATCCTCTGAGCCCAGCGGTGCACCTGCAGGACATCTGGCCCCGTCTCCTCGTTAAGCCAGTTCATGAAAGAGACTTTCCTGAGTGACACACTAAATGGGCTATGTGAGGACTAAATGGGATGGTCTCTGGCTGGAACAAACCCACAATAAGAGCCACTTTGGGGGGAAAGAAATCTTTTTTTCTTTCTTTTGAGACAGGATCTCACCCTGTCACCCAGGCTGGAGTGCAGAGGCATGACCCTGGTTCACTGCAGCCTCAACCTCTCTCAGGCTGGAGCAATCCTCCCACCTCAGCCTCCCACGAAGCTGGGACCACAGGTACATGCCACCACACCCAAGTACTTTTTGTATTCTTCGTAGAGCTGATGTTTTGCTTTGTTGTTCAGGCTGGTCTCAACTCCTGGGCTCAAGCAACCCTCCCACCTCAGCCCCACAAAGTGCTCAGATTACAGGCAGGAGCCACCAGGCCTGGCCAACATAGGAAGAAATTTAAGTTTGAATTGAATATTAAAAGAGAGGAAAATTCATCAACATGAAAAGACAAAGATCATTAAAGCCAAACCAGAATGAAAGCCGCATGCACAGTGGGGTCTCATGTTGGGAACAGGAGGGACATGCGCAGGGCTCCAGGGCACGACGCCCCACGCTCCCTTCGTGGGGTTCATTCAGCTGAACATGAGCACCTAAGGTGCTTTTCTGTATGTATATGAACTTAAAAAGGTTTAAGGAGGCCGGGCGCGGTGGCTCACGCCTGTAATTCCAGCACTCTGGGAGGCTGACGCAGGTGGATCACAAGGTCAGCAGATTGAGACTATCCTGGCTAACATGATGAAACCCCACCTGTACTAAAAATACAAAAAACTAGCCGGGCATGGTGGCACCCGCCTGTAGTCCCAGCTACTCAGGAGGCTGAGGCAGCAGAATTACTTGAACCTGGGAGATGGAGGTTGCAGTGAGCCGAGATCATGCCGCTGCACTCCAGCCTGGGCAACAGAGTAAGACTCCATCTCAAAAAAAGATTTAAGGAAACAAAAATACATATGTTCCCATATAAAGAGAACATCTGGAAAGATCTATTCTAAGGTGTTGGTAGTAGGAATCTCTGGGTAATAACAATATGGTTTTTTTTTTTTTTTTTTTTTTTTTTTTTTTTTTTTTTAAAAGGTTTAAACAAGTTGGTAAAAATAGTCTACAAAAACAAAACACATGAAAAAAACCCCCCCCCGCCACCAAAAAAGCTGGGATTAAACGCGGGAGCCACCACAACC
>CAUYQU010017975.1:0-62481 GCA_963574635.1 Cheracebus regulus | reverse complement strand
TCTTTCATTTTTTTCTTTCTTTTGCAGTTTCTTTCTTTCTCCTTTTCTCTCTTTTTCTAAACTCTCTTCCTCTTTCTCTTTCATTTTTTCTTTCTTTTGCTGTTTCTTTCTTTCTCCTTTTCTCTCTTTTTCTAAAATCTCTTCCTTTCTCTCTTTCATTCTTTTTATTCTAAAAAAAAAAAAAAAAAAAAAGAGATGGGTAAACAGGTGCCTGTGGGGAAGGTACTCTTCCAGCCTTCTTATAGAAGAGTATTGAAACAGGAGAAAATGTTTACTTTATAGAGCTATCAACTGTAGAAAAGGAAAAGTCTTGGAAGAGACTTGTTCTGGCAAAGTGCACGCTTTGGCACCTCTGCATAGACCGTGAACGTTGCCTGCAAACATACAGTGTCTACTTGGTTACACGTGGCCACAACAGGGTGTGGGCACCATGGCCTTGGCTTGCTTCTTGATGACATCATGAAGCTGGGCTCTGGCCAAAGGAGTTTGAGATGCGCCAACATGTTGTGGAGCATGCAGAACCCACTCATTGCTGTTGTCTTCAAGAAGCCAGAGGAAGACATGCAAAGAAATAAATAAAGACACCGAAGCTGTGTTACAAAACAGTTGATCAGACTGAATTATCCGCTAACAATCTTTTGAGAGTTCAATAAAAACTAGCAGCTCTTCAAGCAATTGCTATTTTTGAGAGCTGGACCTCTTTTTCTTGAAGTCGCCCCCATAAATGTTTGTCCTTGTTTTTATTTCTCTTTAATCTTTCACACACAGCTCTCTCTCACCTGTAGAATCTTGAGTGTGACCATGGGAAGCAGGCAAGGTCATTTTCTATGACTCATCTTGGTGGTGGAGAGCCCTGACTCCAGGATCTGACACGTCTGCCGGGGGATTCTCTTTCCTGTTTTTCTATCCACACCACTGCTTTCTTCTACCCTCCTTCTCTCTCTTCCCTCTTAACCCTTTTGCTTTTACTTTTTTTCATGTTCATAGGCATTCTTTCCTCAAGCTCCCTGAACCTGGGTTGGCTGATCTGAACCAGTGTCACTTTGTGTGGTTGGTGGTAAAGGCAAAAATGTAACGTGTGAAATCCCTTTAAAAATGACAAGGTGTTCCAGCAGGGTGGTTTCTACTACTATACCTTCAGGATTGGTATAGGACAGGGCTCACTCCACATAAGGCAGACCTTCCCTGTGGGCCAGCTTTGTCCTGAGCTCCTGTCTTTCCACCTACTCTTGCTTTCCTCACCTATGGTGATGTCCTCTCTGGGTCAGTTTCCCTTCCCTGCCTTTCTCTACTTCCCATTATGACTTATCTACTCTCTCTCATGTCCTCAGAGCCTTCTTAGAAGCTGATTGCTTTTGGTTGATCAAACACACTGGAGCCAAGGGGATAATGGTTAACAGATTTGATGGTAACACACCAGGGAATTCCGCATTTTAACTGGAGATTCCATGAACTCCAATATAAAGCTTGACAGTGAAATTTTAGGCAGCATGAAAGGTCAGTGGTTAGGGAGCTTTTTCTTGGTAATCTGAAGCCTTGTGCATGTGGATGATTTTTCTATTCCACCCATTCAGGAGGTGAGCTACTACTAAATAAAATATTAAGGCAGGACGCGAAGGGAAGGTTTGTGGTTTGGGGAGGGCCATCCGAGTAACAACGTCTTTTAAAGAAGAGCTAGGAAAGAAATAGTACGGTTAAGACATAATGTACAAAATATGGGTATTTTCAGTTACCCTGGCAGCCTCTATACTGTTAACATTTCCCTGCATCTGGCTCTGAGAAAGGATAGGCAAATACAGGTTATGCAAATAGAGACAGGGTGTCATTGAGCTGGGAGTGGTTTGCCTGCCAAAGGAGATTACAGAAATTGTCTTTTCAAATTCTGGGGACTGTGGGTGTTTGCTGGTGACTGAGATTTTCTGTGAATCCCGGGACAAGGGCTTCTGAGTCTCTGGTGTCAACACGGTGGCTTGACTCGGCCAGAGACGCTGTTTCCCCACAGACGATTTTCCAATACTCTGCAGTAGGAGCCGTATCTTAGCAGCACCTCCCTGGAGAAGATGCCCTCCTCACCCACGCTGATCTTCATGGCCATCTTTTGCCTGGAGTCATTGGCTGCAATGCTTCAGAATGGCTTCTTGGTCACCATGCTGGGCAGGGAGTGGGTGAGGTGCCGGACGCTGCCCACAAGTGACATGATTGTCGCCTGTCTTGCTGCATCCCGGTTCTGCCTGCATGGGTTAGCCATGGCGAACAACCTCCTGGTCTCCCTAGGTTTTTGGCGCACAGTTATCTGTTTGAACATCTTCTGGGACCTTTTCAATGCCCTCACATCGTGGTTTACTGCCTTGCTTGCTGCTTTCTACTGTGTGAAGATCTCATCTTTCTCCCACCCCATCTTCACCTGTCTGAAGTGGAGGATCTCTCGGTCAGTGCCCAAGTTGATGCTAGGCTCCCTGATTATCTGTGGCCTGGAGGTCATCTTATCAGCCACTGGGAATATACTGTTTGGTCACATGACGTTCTCTCTCAGTTCCTACAGAAATGAAACTCTACTTTATAGAGTGCAGGATTCGTTTCGGCTCTACGTCATGCTTTATGAAGGGTTTGTGTTGTCCGTTCCGTTCCTCCTGTTCCTAGTGTCCACCGTCTTGCTCATAGTGTCACTGTGCGGGCACTTGGGGCAGATGAGGAAACACAGGTGCAGCCCCTGTGTTCTCAGCACCCAGGCTTACACCGTGGCTTTAAAGTCGCTCACCTTCTTCTTTATCTTCTGTACATTGTACTTCCTGTCCTTGTTTGTTTCTGCTTTGAAAATCATAAACTTTCAGAATCACTGGCACTGGGCCTGGGAAGTGCTAATCTATGCCAACATCTCTCTGCACTCTACCTTCCTGGTGCTGAGAAGCCCCAAACTGAAAAAGAGCCTGAAGACATGGTTTCGGCTCCAGTGTCCATGTGCGGCTGGCTCATAGGGCTTTGGAAGGTGCTGGCCAGAGGGTGGTTGTGCTCTTGAGTCATCCATGTCAATAACCAGTCCTGTGATGAATGATCCCGGTTCTGGCAGGAATGCATAAGGTTTGGGTACTGTCTTTCTCTTTCCAGTTTCTTCTTTCTCTCCCACGCTATCCATGCCCCAGAATCCCTTTTCCGTCTTGCTGTGTTCCTACCATCCCCTCCACTGCCGTGAGACTCTTGTCCTAGTCCTCAATAAACTTGGCCTTTGCTGATGGCCTCATTTCCTCATGGGGCCCCATCAATCTATATGCAAGCAACCCTAATATTTGCCAAGCATCATTTTGGTCTGTATGCCCTTTATAGAGAACTGTAACTGTCGTCAGTTGCCTCTGAGGGCAAACTGAAGCTTATTTTTTATTATTTTATTTTGTTTTTGAGACGGAATTTTGCTCTGTTGCCCAGGCTGGAGCACAGTGGCACGATCTCAGTTCACCTCCCGAGTTCAAGCAATTCTCCTGCCTCAGCCTCCAGAGTAGCTGGGACTACAGGCATGTGCCACCATGCCTGGCTAATTTTTTTGTTTTTAGTAGAGACGCGGCTTCACCATGTTGCTCAGACTGATCTCGAATGCCTGACCTCGAATGATCCACCCTCTTCAGCCTCCTAAAGTGCTGGGATTACAGGCGTGAGCCACCATGCTCTGCCTTGAAGCTTATTTTTTAATAGTGACATAGATTGTCCAGCACCATCCACCTGACGTCACCTGCCCTCCTGCTCCATGGCTGTGCCCTCAGCCCTGTCTCTCCATTTCAGCCCAAGAAATCTTCTTCTCCTCTTCCCCCATGTCCTTTTCTTCCTCATGTGCTTCTTGGGCCCACCCAATACCTCCTTCTTTCCCTTCTCTGCCAGTCTTTGTCACTCCCTTCCTTTGTGCTCTGCTTAAGATTGATTCCACCCAGGGAGCTTTTTCAGCCTGAACTTGCAGAAGGCTAAGGACACATAAGAGTTTGGTTCTACTGTAGGTCACATCCATGACTTCATGTGCTCTTGTTGAATTAAGAGAAATTGTGTGATGTAAAAATGCTTTCAGGTTTTGGCCAACAGAAGATAGATGGGAAACAAAGGAAATGCCCTACAGTTCTTAGTTTTGATGATCCTGCGCTTCAGATGCTCAGCAACGAGATGGATCCCAGGTGCTGCCGCTGAGGATGGGAATCTCCAGATTGGGATGTCTGCGTCCCAGGGTGTGGACAAGATGAGCCGCTAGGCCTGGGGAGAAAAGTGCAACAGTTGCAGTTTCCAATTATGTTTATCTTCTCCCTTTAATTCCTATGTTGTGACATTTTATGATGCACATAATGTATTAGTAAAATGTGCATGCATATAATTAAAAATAAATATGCATATGGTAGTGTCTTAGTCAGCCTAGGCTGCAGTGACAGAATACCATAGACAGAGTATTTAAGCAGTGGACATTTATTTCTCACAGTTCTGGAGCCTGAAACAGGGTGCCAGCATGGTTGGGTTCTGGTGAGGGCCCTTATCTGGGTTGCAGACAGACACCTTCTTGTTGTGTTCTCATGTGGCAGAGAGATTTATCTGTTTTGTGTTTCTTCTTATAAGGGCACTAATCCCATTCACAAGGGCTTCACCCTTATGAGCTAATTACCTCCCCAAAGCCTTATCTCTCAATGTGATAACATTGAGGATTAGGGTTTCATTTCAATGTATGAATTTTGGGAGGATACGAACATGCCATTTATAGCTGGTGAGTTGTATGTTCACGTATATATATTTTACTCGTGGAGTTCATGATAAAAAAGTATGGAGACCGATAAACTAAAAGAGATTGGGAAGAACGCTAGGCATGGTTAAGAGAGAATCATATGTTCAAACTAGTCAAAACAGAAGCAATAAATAACAGGACAGAACAGAGGGTACAAATAATTTTCAAATAGGTAAATGCATTTATGGTTAAATTTTCAGTAATACTGGGAAGCTGAGGCCCCAAAACATTATGCTACAATGCTAGCTGGAAGCCAGGCTATGGCAGTAGAAGAGAGAGGGATGACCAGAGGCAAAATAACAAGATCAGGAATATTTCTCTTGCAAGCGAATGATTAAAGGAGGAGATTCTCAAGTTGTTGATGAAGAACACAGGGTGATTTTCTCAGAGGGCAGCACGAGAGTGAGGCAGGATGGAGGAACCTGTGGGAAGCTGGCACTGTGGTCAGGCTTTAAATTAGACACCTAAAGTCTGTGAATTATCCCACCTAGAGAACACATATTATCCTCATCATCAATCATGAAGAATTTTTCTTTTTCTTTTTTTGTAGCAACATGAGCAAGCTAATGACTTCCTACAGGGAGATTAATAATAAATTATGGGACCGAGCCTTGGGGCTCAAGCCACAAGTTGGATGGAGGCAGGCGCACTGGGGATAGGGGTATCTGTCTCCTCTATCCTTCTACTCAACTGTGAATACCTGGAGACTGCCCTTCCCTTGGGCAGAGCTCCAAGAACTTTAATGAAGGTATCTGAGTGGGAGCAGGTGGTGATTCAACTCTCACATTCTGCTCCATCTTCATAGTCTTTTGAACGAAGCCAGGTTAAGTGGACTTGTCTCAGGAGTTCCTAATTGGTTGATGTTCTCAATCTCCTTTTTGAAACTCTAGCTCATAAGATTGTATCTTGACTGAAGAAACAATCTAATATCTCATCAAGACTTCCCAAAATTTCTGTCACCTCTCTCCAGCCTACCTTTTTGGGTTGATATGCCATAATCTCTATGTAAGTCCTCTGTTGTAGCTAAATGTATCTAATTGTTCTGGATATAATTATGTATCCCCCTCCTATACTGATACCTCATCTTTTTCCTTCCAACATACAAGACAGTATCTTTGTTTTCTCACAATGATGGGGCTGTTACTGCAAAACTCTTCCGAGAAATCTTGGAATGGGAATAGGATGATCCCTAACACGTAGAGCAACAGACTGAGAGCCACTTGTTGAGAGTACTGAGTTGAAGGTTTTCCGTATAGAGAGTCAACTCAGGATCCCTATCCTACCTCCCTCGTGATTACAATGACAAAGACTGGTTATAAAAAGTTAAAAACTCTCAGTCTTGGCTTTTACCTAAGAAGGTTAATCTGGACATGAGAACGCCAAATGCGACAAACAAACAAAAAACAACCACAGAAGAATCACCAAGAAACACATTGCATATTTAAATTCAAATGATCATTCTCTCTTTGGGATTAACTTACTCTGCACATAATATAAGCCCAGTAAATGTTTGTGGTTTATGTTTAGCACATCAAAGTGCTTTGAGGGCAGATATCTAATTCATTGTTGTAGCCCGATGTCTTTCAAAGGATTATCATGGCATACAGAATATTCTTAATGAATTATTATTAAATAAATTGAAGATTAAATGCATATATTTATCATTGAAGGTGTGGAGGTAGATGAAAAAGATTCAAGTTTTCCATATTGAGAGGTTTGTAGCTGGCCATACTTCAGAGCTATAAGCCCAAAGTTTGCCCCATTTCTCCAAGTTCCAGTAGAAAACAGCCAAATACCAGCCAGAAGAACAAGGGCAAGGAAGAGAGCAGTTGGGAACTCTATCCCCTGGAAATTTGTATCTTCACAGAAAGGCCCAGTGAGTGAATTACCTTAGTTCATCTTCTTTCCTCTACCCAGAAGAACTATGTCCACGATGGTTGGCCTATGTGTTGGAGAAACAATTCCACCTGGAAGTGGATTGGGAACTGGGAAGAGATGATGATATGCATTCAATTTCCTTTTGGTGGGGGTCCTATATATGGAACTGGTAGGTTGTGGTGCCAACCAGAAGATGTGTATTCTATTAAAACCCCCCTTACTGTCATGTTACTTGATCCTGAGCCTTCAATGTTGCTGTATTTGACTCAGAACAATTTCTGCTTTCCTATCTCCCTGTGACACGTTAACCTACTTACACTCCCTGGGTGTTGATTGCTGATTTTTTTTTTTAAAACTCTTTGAAGCTCATTCCTATAAAGAATGTGGTCTTTTCTTACTCCGCCCTCCTCTGGCTGATGTCAATGGTCTAACATTTGGTGCCCTGGACTTCTGTTTTATCCCTGATGCTGTCCTGAATTTTACACTAGTTATTATGCCACAGGATGGATGGCATAGAAGATAGCCATTCTAATAAAGTCATCATCATCATCATCATTACTCTTGTCCATATGCAGAGATTTATAGTTTCCAATATATTTACCATATTGATAGTCATATTTATTTGTGATCTGTATTTTTTTACAGTTGAATAAAGGGGGGCATTCAGAGAGGTTAACTGACTGCTTGAGGATCTGTAGCGATTGTGACAAGACTCAAAACTTGGGCTTCTGAGTTCAGCTAAGGATGAAAGGAGATGGAGGTGTAACACGTATTGCTAACTATGGTAGACATTTCTGGTGCTGGAATCAGTTTGGGTCTTTCCTCTGCATAACTGTGACTTTAGGTGGGAGTCTTAATACATAATTTGGGGCCTTATTTCTTTTATCTGTAAGATTATCTTTAATGTGTTCTTCCATTCTAAGCTGAGATTCTAAGACAACTTTGTGAATTAGAACCTAGGATACTTTTCATATTTTACAGATGGACAAAATGAGGTACAGAGGGGCTGACAAATCCAACAACTCACAATAAGGGGTGAAGCTTGGGCTCAAGGCTGTCTCAGCTCCTAGTACAGGGCTCATTCTGCCACATCCCATTGGCCGGTAGCTGCTGGGGCTTCCTCTGTGAAATGGTATCTTAGAGGTCACCAGTTATAAAATATATATTTTTAAATTTTGAAAAAAATTGCCTGCCTCCTTATGTATAATTGTCTCCTGTGTTCTTTTTTATGATGATGGTCACTGTGGGTAATAAAACTTGAATTAACCTTTCTCTGTAAAGGTTTGCTCAGTTTTCTGTCTCGGTCAAAGGGGTCTTGCCGTAGCACTCCCTTCACGGAGCTGTGAGAACTAAGGAGAGTACTCAGAACAATCTCTGCAATATAACAATCCCTCCCTGCTGTGAATATGAGTGCTGCCTCAGTAGCAGGTGTGCCCCGTGGATGATATTACCGAGCTGCCAGCAGGTGCATGGTCCTAAGTGTCAGCTTAGACAAGTATAACCTCCTGTGTAAAAACACTAAATGCCAGAGCCTGACATATTATCCACTTTGATGTTGACATGGGCAGAGAATAGGCAGAAGAGCAGGCAAATTTTTGGGCAGGCATGGGGGCTTTGGAAATTAAGCCTTGACAATATTTGCATCTATTCCAAAAAGAAGAAACCCCTTCACCCTCCTCCAATAGCCTGCGTCCTCTACTCTGGCCTAGCCTCTGCATTTGGGGCAGCTGGAGGGACAAACATATCCTACAGGACCTTCCAGAGCAACACAACAGTAATAGCCCTTGAAGTTTTGGGACCCATCTTGTCCACAGGAGAAATGAATGGAGACCACATGGTTCTGGGATCTTTGGTGACTGACAAGAAGGCCGTCATCTTGGTTATCATTTTATTCCTTTTGTCCCTGGTAGCAATAGCGGGCAATGGCTTTGTCACTGCTGTTCTGGGCAAGGAGTGGGTGTTACGGAGAACATTGTTGGCTTGTGATAAGTTATTGTTTAGCTTAGGGGCGTCTCGCTTTTGTCTACAGTGGGTGGTATTGGGTAAGACCATTTATGTCTTCCTGTATCCGACAGCCTTCCCATACAACCCTGTACTGCAGTTTCTAGCCATCCAGTGGGACTTCCTGAATGCTGTCACATTGTGGTTCTCTTCCTGCCTTAGTGTCTTCTATTGTGTGAAAATTGCAACCTTCACCCACCCTGTCTTCCTCTGGTTAAAGCGCAAGTTGTCTGGGTGGGTACCATGGATGCTGTTCGGCTCTGTTGGGCTCTCCAGCTTCAGTACCATTCTATTTTTCATAGGCAACCAGAGAATATATCAGAACTATTTAAGGAACCCTCTACAACCTTGGAATGTCACCGGCAACAGCGTAAAGAGCTCCTGTGAGAAATTCTACCTCTTCCCTCTAAAGATGGTTACTTGGACAGTGCCCACGGCTGTCTTTTTCCTTTACATGATTTTGCTCATCACATCTCTGGGAAGACACATGAAGAAGGTCCTCTTGACCACCTCGGGATTCCGAGAGCCCTGTTTGCAGGCACACATAAAGGCTCTGCTGGCACTCATCTCTTTTGCCATCCTCTTCATCTCCTATTTCCTGTCACTAGTGTTCAGTGCTGCAGGTGTTTTTCTACCTCTGGACTTTAAATTCTGGATGTGGCAGTCAGTGATTTATCTGTGTGCAGCAGTTCACCCCATCATTTTGCTCTTCAGCAACCCCAGGCTGAGAGCTGTGCTGGAGAGGTGTTTTTCCTCAAGGTATGGGACATCTTGAACCACAGCTGATGAAAAACTTCAAGGGGATCCTTATGGAGAAGGCATGGACTCAAAGGGACATAGATTTTCTCTTTGCCACGTGGAATGTTTTCTCCCTTTTGCTGCAGTTAATGATTAGAAAAGTTACTTCAATGAAATAGGATTCAAGGTGAGAGTAAAGGTCCTGAAGTATAGGCTAGTGTCATGTTATGTACTCAGCAAGCGTGTAGTTCGTGTGGCTGTGGTTCCTGTGAAACTTGATGTGGTCAAAGAATTAAGAAACTTTTATTTTTCCTGTGATCGATCTCTTGGTGTTTAAAATAATCCTTCTGGGAACTGAATGCAAAGATCCTAAAACATCATGCAATATTTTATCCGTTGAATGGAACTGGGGAATATTTTTGGAATTGCAGTTTTCTCAGGCTTTATCCTGTGAACCACCTTTCCCTTCTCATCAGTTCAGTTTTCTGGCCATCTACTGTGGTGACTCTCTTCTTCTTTTCCTGGAACAGTTTCTGGTGTCTGATTCTCTATACAGAGCAGGGGGTAATTGGTGCGTGTGTGTGGCGGTGTGTGTTGTCAGGGATGTGTATATGCTCTGATGATCCGCGGAGGTCCCTCTGAGTGCTAGGGGTCTATGATTTTTATGTGATTCATGTTCTCTATAATAGCCCAGGCTGTTAGTCTCCTCTGTATGTGTTGAGGTCTGAAGTAACTTCTTTTGGTTGATATTGGGACCTGCTGAAATTCCTCTACTGACATAGGGAAGTTCATATCTGTCTAAGACCTAAGAGTGAAGAAGAAAAAACCTTTGTGTTTGGTGAACAATGTGCAGACTGCCTTTGTGCTTTTCCCAGCTCCTCTCAAACATTCCTTAAATTCAGTGACCCCATGAATCATTCCAATGAGACATCCCTCAACTCTCCTCCATTCACTTTAAAATCTCTCGGCCTCCTTTTCCAGTTTTCACTGCCACCACACTCCTCTGCATGAGAAGACAGGTCTCTGCTTTTGGCTTTTCAAGGCTGATATCTGTGCTCCTAGCCCACCTGCTGCTGCCCTTTCTCTCTCTGCCACTGAGTCAAGGATTTCTACTTCTACACAAATCTTCCAACTTTCCCTCTTTATTGTCTTTCTTTTCTTCAATAAATGTGCCTGAACTTTTTTCCTGAAAACATTCCCCTTATCTGTCTCACTCCTCCCCCACCCTGTGCCCCTCTGCTACCAATGAGTCACTTGCAGGGTCCTCCCGTGCACCTTCCAATCCCTTCCTGCTTCCCCGTTCTGCTGAAACATGTTTGTTTCTACAGGGACACACACAATCTCTTTGTCACTAAATGTGATATTGTACCCAGTCCTTATCTTCCCATGTCTCTGTGGTATTTGCCTCTGTTGAGAACAAATGATTTCCTTAAAATAAACTGATCAAAAATATTTTTACAAAAGTACTTCTGATCTTTGTGAAAGATTTTTTTAAAAGAGAAAATAAACCTCACCCATAATTGCCCACCTGCACATCTTTCTAAAAGTTGTTCTCTTGACGGATGCTAGGATCTCCTCCCAGCTCCCACTGGGTCTTTTTGTGTCCTCTTCATTAATCACTCATCCTCCTGCCCCTTGGTTCTGTCCTTAGCCAGCCCCTTCTTCCTTTGAGATGAGATCTAATCTCTTTCCTTTGTGTTTAAATCTACTCACTTAGCTTCAGTTATACTCTTCATGTTGCTAATTACGAAAGCCCTGACCTTTCTCTAAACTCCAATTCTATATTTTCTTCCACTTATTGGACATTACCACTGAATAGTACCATGAACAAATTTAGCAAGTTCAAAGTATTTCCTTCTTCTTTATTTCCTCGTCCTCTTCCTCTTCTCACCAGCCCCTCCCCTGCTCATATGAATCCATTCATTTATTACAGCTGTTCAGTAAATCAGGCTATCGACCTCCAAGTTAATTTTCACCCCTTTCTCTCTGCTGAGCCCTTGTACCTAATCAGTAACCATTTTCAAATTTGGTCTCTGTAATGTCTTATTCCATGATCTTATGTCTTATTCTCATCTGTCTTATTCCCATTCCTGATCCTTGTTGAGATTAGACTGTCTTCCTCCCCCACCTGCACTGCTGAGATTTCTTCTTCACCACTTGCTTAATTTCAGGGTTCACTACCACCCCACTCTGAACTATCATTTCCAGATTAATCTCCTGAAAGTGTATCACCCGAATTATCTCTCAGTGCTTTATTTATTTATTTGGAGACAGTCTTACTTTGTCGCTCAGGCTGGACTGCAGTGGCATGGTCTCGGCTCACTGCAACCTCCATCTCCCGAGTGCAAGTGATTCTTTTGTCTCAGCCTCCTGAGTAGCTGAAATTACAGTGCACACCACCATGCCCAACTAATTTTTGTATTTTTAGTAGAGATGGGGTTTGCCATGTTGACCAGGCAGTCTCAAACTCCTGACCTCAAGTGACCTGCCCGCCTCAGCCTCTCAAAGTGCTGGGATTACAGGCGTGAGCCACCATACCCAGCCTCTCAGTGCCTATTAAATGAAGCACAGGCCCCCTAAATGTGGAATTCAAGAACCTCCATAATCTGGCAACAACTTTATCTTTCAGTTCCATTCTAGTAGCATCCTATTTTGCAGCAAATTTGGATTATCATTGTTTTGGGCACACCTGAAACTCCCTCCCTGACATCCTGAAAAGCACTCTCTATTCCCTCATGTACCTGTCAAAAATCCTACTTAATTTTTTTCTGTTTAACTTTTAAAGATTAATTCAAATGGTATCTCTTCAGTGAAGCTTTTCTGGATGCCCTCCAAGCCTTGACCTCTCCCACCTTTGAGGATGTATAAATTGGAGTTCCTCAGTTGTGACATTAATTCTGCCTGCGGCACTGATGTTTGCATAGTTGTCTCCTCCACCCTAGAAGACATTAAACTTCTTAAAGGCATGGGCTGCCTCATACTCTTCCATGCATCCTCTGAAACACTTACAAGTACCTGCTGCACTGAGCAGAATGGTTCTGTAACCTGGAATCCAGCTAGAAGCACATGTACTTTTATCTGTACATTTATCCCTGAGGTACCTACTATATTTTTATGCCTATGTTTGAGCTACATTTCCTTTATTGTCTGGTTGGCTTACTTTCTGGAAGTCACACTTTGACTTATGCACAATGTAGAAATAATAAATGGGTGAGTGAGAGAGTAAAATTTGCCTGATTTTATGATGTCTTTGACTTATTTCTTGTACATTTGCCTGTTGCTAAGCAACAGTGAACAGCAGGCTTTCAGTCCTTCCTATGGGAAAGTTAGTAGAGTGCCAATTCTTCTCTTTGTTACTGACCCAATCTCCTTTTCCATAGCGCCCTACATAAGCTACTCTTTGTTCCTTCCGCTGTTCACACCATTAGCCTAGGAGAACAGAGAATCTTCCAGAATCTGAATGATCTCCCCACAGGGACAAATTCCCGTGGAGCTTGAACACACAGGGAGAAGTAAAAGAGAAGAAAGGTTAGTTGTATTTTTAAAATACTTGGTAACTTATCGCGAATTTTTGCCCATTGTCTAATCTCATCATGAATTATGAGTTGTAATAAAAATTATGAATTTTAACATTTTTCATTATTACCTTCATTATATAATTAGGAATTACAATAGCAATCATTTACTGAATGCCTATTTTGTGTGAGGGACAGGACTAGAACACTGATTGGCTTGATCTTTTATGTACTTGTTTCTTAAAGCAACAATGTAAAAAAAATGAGACAGAGGAGTTTACTGAGGTCTTATGGTCAGTGAGTGATAGAATTTGAGATACTTTAGTGCTGTAGTATTTAAAACAGTGTGGTACTGATATAGACAATAAGGTAATAGAATATTATAAAGGAAATGAATAGACAAGCACATCAACAGACAGCCCAGACAGTAGTTACATGAAAAACTATATATGTGATAACTAAAGCATTTTAAATCAGTGAAGAAAAGATGGTCATTTAGTTTTGTGGTATGCTGGTACACCAATTGGAAAACCAAAAAGTTAGAGCTAACATTTAATCATAAATTCCAGATAGATGATCTTTTTTAAAATTTTAATTTTTAAAAATTTTTTTGACACAGGGTCTTGCTCTGTCGCCCATGCTGGAGTGCAGTGGTGTAATCTCAGCTCACTGCACTCTGCCTCCTGGGTGCAAGCGATTCTCCTGCCTCAGCCTCCAGAGTAGCTGGAATGACAATGAGCACCACTGTGCCTGGCTAATTTTTGTGTTTTCTGTAGAGACAGGGTTTCACCATGTTACCCAGGCTGGTCTCAAACTCATGGGCTCAAGTGATCCACCCACCTCGGCCTCCCAAAATGCTGGGATTACAGGCATGAGCTGCTCTTGGACTTTTTTTTTTTTTTTTTTTTAATTGGTGGGTATAATAAGGCATACATTTTAGCGTTTGCTGGGCACTACCAAATTGTCCTCCGAAAAGATATTGGGCCAGTTTATGCTCATGTCAGCAATGTATGAGAGAGAATGAATGCTTATTTTCTTACCTTTTCCTCAATTCTGGATTTTATTCATTTTTTATGATAAATGAAAATAGCATCATTTAGTGTTATTTCCTTTGATTTTGTTTAACTAAGATCAATATTTTTAATCATTTTTTATATGGAGATTGTAAACTACTGGTTTTCTTTGCATTTAAACTTTCAAATTGATTTTAATAGGCAGTTTCTTGTGGCAAGTAATCCTTCTCTGATATAGATAGATGACCTTTAATCTAAATATTAATTTAAAAAATCTTTTTTAATTTTTAAGAATAATTCAATTTTTTTTTCTTGAGACAGAGTCTTGCTGTCACTCAGGCTGGAGTCCTGTGACATGATTTTGGTCACTGCAACTTCTGCCTCCTGGGTTCAAGCAGTTCTCTTGCCTCAGCCTCCCAAGTAGCTGAAATTACAGGTGCATGCCACTACTCCTGGCTAATTGTTTTGCATTTTTAGTAGAGACAGGATTTCACCATATTGGCCAGGCTGGTTTCAAACTCCTGACCTCAAGTGATCTCCCCACCTTGGCCTCCCAAAGTGCTGGGATTACAGGCCTGAGCCACTGCACCCAGACTAATTCAATTTTTCATATATTTTATTCTATGAAATATAGCCTTTCAATTTTAAAGGAATGTTTCCTTTGCTCTCTCACCTTTTTGGATGTCATTGCAGAATGTGTACACACTCTTCAACTCCCACGAACCAGAGAAGCCCTGTTTTCTCAAGGCCTTCTTACGCAAGCCCAGAAATATCAAGTCATAATAAAATAATTAGCAAATGTGAGTACAGAAGGATTAAACACTTTTTTAAAATGAAAAAACACTGTAGTAGGAACCACCAAAGTCCTTTTCAGTATTAAAGAAGAAGCAATAGACTTCCAGAGAATATTTACAAACATTTTTTAAAAGATAATAGCTAATATCTGTAATACACAAAGAGTTCCTACAAACCAGTAAAAAACAAGCAAATTAATATAATGATGGTTAAATGACAAAAAATAGATAATTCACATAGAAGGAAATCAAATTGTCAAGTAAACATGAAAAAGAAACTAATCCTCACCCTTAATCAGGGAAGTTCAAATTAAAAGACTAATAAATTTTCTGCTATAAATACAGATATGTAAGTCAGTAATTTTTCTCTTCTTTCACTAGAAATCATGGAAGAGCAACAAGAAGGTTGAAAAAGATCCTGAAATCTCTATTTTAATGAAGCTGCAAGACAGATAATCCGCAAATTCCAAATTACGTGAAATCACTATCAATCATAGATGGGATCAAGTAGAATCAAGAAAGAAAGTGAAAAGAAGTAGAAAGAGAAGTGAGAGAGCCTAGTGGGGACAGAGCTAAGAAAAATCCAGCAAAAGTATACTTTCTGCAGAAAAGAGACTCATCCTGAAATGCAAAAGCCCCTTAGTAAGCATGCATTAGTTTCCTATTGCTGTATAACAAATTGCCTCAACACTCAGTGGCTTATAACATTTATCAACTCAGTTTCTGTGAATCAGGAATGCAGGCGTGCCTCAACATGTCCTCTGGCTCTGGGTCTCACATGGCTGCAGTCATGTCCAGGCTCAGTTGGGAAGGATCTACTTCCCTGCTCACTCATGTGGTTGTTGGCAGAATTTGGTTCCTCATGGGTTGTTGGACCAAGGCCTCAGTTCCTTATGAGCTATGGGCTGAGCCTCCTTTATCTCCTTGCCAATTGGCCCTCTCCTCAGTGTCTCACTTTCTCAGAGTGAGCCATTAAGAGAGCATCAGACAGTGGTAGCAAGATGGGAAGGCACACACTTTTAGGATCTAGTCAATTATTATTTTCTCATCATTGCTCATAGGTGGCAACTAATACAGACGTGGTCCAAAAAATCCCAAAAGATTATGAGAATTGCATAAAATTATAATTATAAAGATAAGAACTAGAAAAATTTATGCTTTCCTTACAATTTATAGAACCACAAACAAAAACGAAGAAACATACAGCATTATAAAAATTCTAAAAAAAAATTCCCAGCCTTAAAACAAAACATAATGTGTCAGAACTAAGACCAAACATATTGGACATACAATTAAATAAAAATGGGCTTTTTTTAAAAAGCCTAAAACAGAGCAGTCTTCAGATTGCTTCTAAAGTCAAAACACAACTGTAATATTTATGACCCTAAATACAACAGTGTTATAGAAAATTTAAAAATAAAATGATATAAAGCAATGTTAGTTAAATGTAAAAAAGAAATTCATGACAAAATTATTAAATGAGCTAACAAGAGAAGTTTTTAATATTAAGAGGTAAAAATACAAAATAAAGACAAAATTGGTATGAATATCTATGTGCTAAATAGTATAGCATCCATAATTATGAAACAGATGTTATAAGAAATACAAAAACATATAGGCAGAAACACCAAAAGCAAATGACTTCAGTTATCCAAGAAGACAAAAAGTAAATACAGTAAGTAACCTCATCCACAGGTTCTTAGAAACCCTGACTTTCACTGAAACCACATATAATGAAACCAGTTTTACAATGGGCTAATTGATGTAAGAAAGACAAGTTTCTACAGTATATTTCTGGTCACAAAAATAACACCAAACTTTACAAAAAGATCCAAAACACTCCTAATATTAAAATTGAAATAAATGTGAGGTATACATAACATTTAAGAAAGATCAATAAAAACTAGTAAGATAGAAGATAGTTCTTTTCCCAATTTTTGGTGCATCAGTCAGTGGTGGTGACTGCAGCAGTGGTGGGTTAAATCAAGGGATAAATGAGGGCAAAGCAAAAATTGTAAGGAGCACCTCCTACCACCACAGTTTAAAATCAAGCTCTAAAAAGTAGGGCAGGCTCGCTGAGCGCTTTCATGCTGCATCGTTGGTTGTCATGCATTTGTACAATTATCATACACTTTACAAATTTTTATTTTACAATGACTTTTGCTCATTCCTTTGTCAACCCACTTATTACATATCAGGCGGGTGAGTGGCTGGGGCCTCTACTGGTAGCTCAGAGAGCAAGGCATGACCCAACTCTGGACAGGGCACCGTTCCTTCGCAGGACGCACTCACACTCACACTAACACTCACTCACACTGGGACGGTGCTGACACGCCAGTTAACCTAATGTGCTTTCAGGAGGAAATCCGAGGACCCATGGAACACCCATGCAGATATTAGGAGGACTTGTAAACCCTACAACTGGTGGCCCTGCCGGGGATCAATATTATTTTTCTCATCAACATGACAACATTATTCCAGGACCTGCTGTATAAGCAAATAAGTTAGCTCTTATTGATAGATATTAAACTCTGCACATGCCCAGAAAATACAACTTCTTTGCAAATAACAATGAAATAGTCATGAAAACTGAGAAAATGAAAGTTGCATAAAACAGAAAACTGCAACCTAATCTTACTTATACATATAAAATTTCAATAAAATATTAGAAAACACAGTTCAACAGTGCATTACATTATACCATTTCCAAGTAGAATTTAGTCTAGGAATTTAAGGATAATTCAATATTAGAAAAATCATTAATATAACATATTGATACTTGTAAAAGAAATGTAATATAAACTCATAAAGAAAAAAATTATAATTTAAAAAATACTACATGGCAAAAATTTATAAGAAAATTACAAAAAAAAAGCTGGGAAAATACTTGCAATCCATATTATAATAAAGATTTAATTTCCAATATATAAAGAACTGTTAGAAATGATAGGTATAGGTTGGCCAAGATTATGCCACTGCACTCCACCCTAGGCAACAGAGGAAGACCCCGTCTCAAAGAAAGAAAGAAGGAAAGAAGGAAAGAAAAGAAAGAAAGAAAGAAAAAAAGAAAGGAAAAGAGAACGAATGAAAGAAGGAAAGAAAGAAAGAGAAGAGAGAGAGTCTCATGTCTCAGCCTCCCAAGTAGCTGGATTACAGGCGCAGGCCACTGTGCCCAGCTAATTTTTGTATTTTTAGTAGAGACCAGGTTTCACCATGTTGGCCAGGCTGGTCTTGAACTCCTGGCCTCATGTGATCTGCCTGCCTTGGTCTCTGAAAGTGCTGGGATGCAGGTGGGAGCCACCGCACCTGGCAAGATGTTAATTATTCTTAAGTTAATTTGTTAATTTAGTATAAGATCTACAGAATACTCTTTTCCTCTTTTTAAACCTACAAAAATAAGACTAATAGATTCTAAGGTTGTTATAGAAATTGAAAGAAGTCAAAAAAGGTAGGCAGGCTATATTATATCTTAAAATATAGTATGAGCCTCAAAATTTAAAAGTGTGTGTGTATATAGACCATAGAATAGATAGTCCAGAAAAGGAATTAATATACATATGGTAATTTAATATAAATTCAGTATAGATAAAAGTAATATTTCATATCAGAGAAAATAACTGATGTTGAAGTAACAATAGGCATCTGAAAAAAAATGTTGTCATATCTCAAACAATATACCAGGATAAAATCCAGCTATATCAATGTTAAATATTAAAATGAAACAATACAATTGCTAGGAATAAATAGGAGGAGAGGGATTCTTTTAATATTGTGGGATGTGGAAGGTCTTTTAAACTCATAAAGAAAAAGATTAATTATAATTTTAAAAATTCTGCATGGCAAAAATTTACAAGAAAATTAAAAAAAAAACAAGCAGGGAAAATACTTGAAACTCATATTATAATAAAAAGTTAATTTCCAATATATAAAGGGCTTAGAAATGATAGGCAAAGGATCAACAATTCAAAAGAAAAAGAGAAAAGGCAAAAAATATGAATATGAACTTCACAGAAAAGGAAATACAAATGGCTTCTTAAACATAAAAAAGATACTTGATTTATAATAAGAGAAATGCAGATTAAAACGATATTGGTCTACAATGCTTAAACTATCCACTTGGCAAAACTTTGAAAGCATGCTCTTTTGCCAAGTTATTGGAGAAACAAGCTCTTTACCACATTGCTGATGGAAGCATAAATCAGTATACTCTCTTTGGAGGGAAATTTAGCAATATACATCAAATTTACTAATGCATGCACCCTTGGATCCAGTCACCCTCCTTGGGATTTTTGGTGCATAGAACACCCTCCATGTGAGTCACAATTTGTGCCCCACCCTCTTGGACCAGCTGAGACATGAGTCTGGTCATAGATCTAGAAGAAATGTGGGGTGGGAGTGTGATCATTCCAGGATCCACAAAGCCTTGCAAAGAAACTACTTGAAATGGGTCCCTTACAGGTCTTTTGCAGGAAAGAAGTGATCTATCTCCTCAGATAAAGTAGGAAGAGCTGCTTCTATTGGTAAAGAAGATCTGGCAGAATTTAGGAGTTCATGTTTCTAGTTTTACTGGAATCTGCTCATTTGTCTCCACCCCAGTTTTCTGAGCCAGACTCCTAGCTAATTAATACCCTAACTTTTTCAAGATACACTACAAGGTTGGAAGTTAATGTGGCATTGTAATTCAGCCACCCACAGAACAGATTTTAGGTTTGTTTTTCAAAAATCTCAACTCCGCAATCAGAGGTGAAAGGGATTCTTTGTCACAGTCACAGAAAGTTTCTGGTTCTTTGCTGGATCTTGAGCTGGGAATTCCAAGCCCTGCACCACCATTTTCTCTCTGCTACATTCTCTAGCATACTTGCAGGCACCAGCTATATCAGCTGGAAACTGCCTGTTCTGAAAGAGCTGGAATGACCTTTTGGATGTGCAACTGAGGCACCAACTTTGAGATGTCATTTTTTGTGGAGGTGAGTTGCTGCCCTTAAAATAGGGAATATACTTTAAATGAATGGCTATGATGTTGTGCTGTGTCTCCAACACATAGACCACATGGCTCTAGGACTCAAGGTGTAGAAGTAGAGGTGGGCCTGCTCACCGTATCTCCTGGAGAACCCCTTGGAGAATTTGTGGTTCCCGTGCTTATAGCTTTATCGTCTGTATGTATAGAGGTCTTGGTGCTCAGAGTGGGGAGCATTTCAAAAAGGATACACAAGAAGAGTCCTAATAAAATTACAGCTGCCACCCAGTCATTTTAAGCTCCTGATCCCAGAAGACCAGGAGGCTAGGAAAAGAGCTGTCAACTCTCAGGAGTAATTGACTATGATCATAATGTGGAAATAGGTGCTAGGAAGAATATGTGAAGCACTCATGTGACCATTGGCTCATCTCTTAGCACTTTCTTGGTCAATTCTACTGCAAATAGGCAGGTACAGCAAGTACTGCTGATAAAGATGTGGCAATCAGGACTTAGATCTCTCAGGGATGAGGGTTTGGGACTCCTCATCAGGACAGCCACCTACACTGCATTCAGTGCTAGCCAAGAGTAAGAGATATTTGGAGCCGGTGGTAGACAAAGATAAGGATGTGTATTAGTCATGGCCTCATGACCAGCTGCAGCACTTGGGACTGTATATAGTTTGCATCACTAAATCTCTATCTGTCAGTTTCTTCAAAAATTTCAGCTCCTCAGAATCCTGGAGAAGCTTTGACCAGGTAGAGTGCAGCTAACATGAGAATATGCTAACATCGAATGGTACAACGGGTAGATTACAATAGTTGCTCTTGGTGCACCCTCCCTCCAACTGAATCCACTTTACAGGGTTGATATACCCATTGTCACCTGCAGCAGATGTTGGCTACTAATGACTGCTAATGGTTCTCAAGGATTACCTTTGACTGATGGAAGCCACTCCACCCAAATAAGTCTGGTTGTTCCATCCCCCTGTTTGAGCAGTTCTTGGCTAATGACTGTCTAATGCAAGCTTATAACAGCCCCGCTTCCTTGCCTTCAAATGGAACAAACTTTGGGGTCAAACTACACTCCAAATCTCTCCATGGGATCAAAATGACTGTATATTGATCTAGAAACCACTTTTAAAAAATTTAGTTTCTTCTCTTCTGCTATCCTGTGTCTCTTATTTTCCTATAGGTTTTTTTCCCCCCCTGAAAACAACAACTCAAAATATAACTTGCACAAGAATCTCCATCTCAGACTCTGCTTCTGAAAGGTGTGATCTCAGACATAAAGATGAGAATAATAGACACTAGGGAAAGCAAAAGGAGGGAAGGAGTGGGGGCAAGGGCTGGAAAACTTCCTGTTGGTTACCATGTTCACTATCTGGGTGACAGGATCAACAGAAGCCCAAACCTCAACATCATACATTATACCCACATAACAAACCTGCACATTTACTCCCTGAATCTAAAATAAAAATTGAAATTAAAATAAGAGACACACACACAGCTTTACAGAGTCTCACTTGAACCCCTGCTGGAGGCTAAAAGGCATGCAAAGCAAAAGACCACTTACACACAAAAAAATTTAAAAATAAAAAAGAAGTGTGATCTAAGTGGTCTGATTTTCAGGCTGTATCTCTCTGAGTCACACTTGCATATCCCTTCTTTACATGCCTGCATACATGTCTGATTTAAAACTTGTATCTAAAACTGAACTCCTGATATTCTCTGATCTCCAGCTCCAACATGCTTCTCTCACTATTTTTTCTGTTTCTGCAACTCCATTCTTCCAGTTCCTCTGGACAAAACCTTTTCCATTCTATGTACAGTCGTTCAGTAACTCCATTTAACCTAGAGCTAAAGCACTGGTGGATGACCCGCTTCTGCGTTGTGGTTTCATATGTAGAGAGCTGTTCTATCGCTTCAATTTTTCTGAAAGTCAGACCATGACACAAGGTTTGAAAAAGTCGTGGTTAGTGTTAAGGATGTTAACTCAACCTTCAAAATGAATCTGTAACTCTACTACTTATCACCGCTTCCATTGCGGCTGCTCCGGAGCAGGCCACTGTTAACCCTAGCTTGAATCATTGCAATGGCTTCCTAACTGGTTTTGCAGCTTCTACTCTTGTTTGCCTTTGGTCTGTTTTCAATATAACAGCCAGCAGGATTCCTGAAAAATATAAATCATATCATGTCACATCTCTTTCATAATTCTGGATTCGCTTTTCATCCTAGAGGAAAAGCTTAAGTCTTCATAACGAACTAAAGTGCCCTCTGTGATCTGTGTCTCTTATCTCGTGTTTCTGAAGTCGTCGGCTGCTGTTCTACCCTCCTCTCACACCGAGCTCATCCCTTTGGCTTTCTTGACATTCCTTGAACTTGTCGAAAACCTTTTCATTTCCTGCACTTGGAATGCTATTCCCATATATAAGCATGGCTCACTCCCTCACTTATTTCAGGAATTGTCGTCGCCACTGTATCTAAATTGCAATACCCCATACTACTATTCCCTGTCCTGTTTTTTTTTCTCCTTAGTATTACCACTTTCTCTTTTACTCACTTATATTTTTTATGGTTTGTTTTCCTTACTCTAATGTAAGCTTCTTGAAGACATGGATTTGTGTCTGTTTTGTTTTTTACTGGCAACTTGTAGGCATTCACTAAATATTTGCTGAACACATGCATATATTATTTTATTATAATTAATTAGACTACTATTGTTATGCAACATATCATCATTTCTATGCTTGTAGAAATAAGTGGCTGCTAGAAGCTGGATCATCAATTGACATTCTCTTATACATTCAGGAACTTGGTGATTTTGCTGGTTTACTGATACAATACTGAACCTCCATATTTTTTACAGTTGTTAGAGAGGAGTAATTGCTTCCATATTTGAATACATATGATGGAGGTCTAGGTACACATCACTGCTAAGTGCAATGGGGATATAAAAGTAGGATGCGAATATCCCAGAAATTGACCATGTAACATACATATACCAGTTAAAAGAGTACAAAGCAGTGAAGAGCTAAGGTGACCACTAATGAAGTATAATAGTTCATATTTGACCCTGGTACCAAAAGAGTTATAAAATGGAAACTAATCAGATACAGTCCATTATCTAGTATTACTTATTTGTAATATTTTGCTGCAAATGTTGTACTTTTCAAATACTTGATATTGGGGTTTCTGTTTCTCTTTGATAGCAATCTATTTGGTTTGACATTTCTTAAAGTCACACATGACCTCCTTTTCTGAACTCATGTATGCTTAGGCCCACATCGCTGGCCACTCTTTTGTGATTCACTCAGGTGAATGGGGGTAATCTTGAGATTAAAAAAGTCACAAGAACACGATCTCAGGTAGGAGGAGGGTTGTGAGGGAAACTAGATCTTTGAAGTGAGATCAGAATTGTGAGGCAGAGAGGGAGCTTCTGCTCCTGGGGTTGGCCTCTGTCACAGGCTTGTAATGAATCTGAGTTTCAGTGGTTTGGATGGCTAGCCTTGGTGACAGATAAAAGCCTTTGAAACTGGGCTTTAGCAGCAGGCGGCTGAATGCATTTGGAACTTTAGTAAGCTGAGCTGCCTGATGCATCTTTTAACTATAAATAATACTTGTTCTGGACTATAGTGATGGAAATCGAAGGCTAGGTGGGGGTAGGGGACTGTGTGTGGGGACAGTTCTCACTCTGTCACCAGGTTGGAGTGCAGTGGCACAATCTCGGCTCACTGCAACCTCTGCTTCCTGGGTTCAAGTGATTCTCCTGCCTCAGCCTCCTGAGTAGCTGAGATTACAGGTGCACACCACCATGCCCAGCTAATTTTTGTACTTTGGGTAGAGATGGGGTTTCACCACAGTGGTGAGGATGGTCTTGATCTCTTGATCCACCCGCCTTGGCCTCCCAAAGTGCTGGGATTACAGGCGTGAGCCACCATGCCTGGCCTTGATAATTTTTTTTTTTTTAATGTGAAACTGCTCCCATGTCCTCAGATTGTTATACCTTTTACATCAAAACTAAATTGCAATAGTTTGTTTGTTTTTGAGACAAGGTCTCACTTTGTTGCCCAGCCTGGAGCATAGTGCTGCAATCATGACTCACTGCAGCTTCAAACTCCTGGGCTCAAAGGATCCTCCCACCTCAGCCTCCTTGAGTAGCTGGGACTACAGGCTTGTACCACCACGCCCTACTAATTACTTTTTATTTTTTGTAGAGATGTAGTTTTGCCATATGGTGTAGACTGTCTCAAACTCCTGATCTGAGGTGATCCACCTGTCTCAACCTCCCAAAGCACTGAGATTACAGTCATGAATCACGTGCCCAACCAAGAGCAATAGTTTTCGAGGACCAGATAGATTTCTACCTCCAGGAGCACTATAGTTTTTGTCAAATAAGGGATTAGGACTTTTAAAAGTTGGTGGCTTCTAACTCTGCTAACAAACTCCTTGAAGGGCTATGATTTGGGTCCACACCAAAAGTAGCGTCTGTTTAATTCTGTAGGGATCAAGTACAAGAAGACTATCATCTTTATTGTTGGAATGTTTCAAATGGAGAAGAAAAGTAGCTGGTCCAAGCTGGACTAGCAACTTGAGAACTAGAAAGCATTTAAAATTTCTCTCCTCTGTACTATAATTGAGGAATCTGTAAGAAAGCTGGGGGAAAAGCTACATTTCTCAAGTTAAAGCCAATGGCTTATACTTATCTGAGTCAGTAACATTCATTTTCCGTTATCTGTGTTTGGGAATTTTTATTACACATATCCTTGTGGTGAGATTTTACTGATTCGTTATTTTTTAATTTTAGTTTTGAAAAAAAATCACCACCAACCCATGGTAATTGGACCAGATATTCAGGGGTTCCAATAAGTAAGCGTGAAAATGTCTTTGTATGTACAGCATACTCTGCAGACATTCCAATAGTCCATGGCTTTAGGTGAGGAGAATCATGAAGAGGAAAATGTGTACATGTGTCTTCTCAACATTTCTAAACTAAATGCGAGCTTTACTGCTTCTGTCATAGCATTAAAGTTTTGCCAACTCAGTCTCCTCAAATAAGCAAACATTGAAAGCATCTGTACCAAAATATGTAGTGACATATCAAGATTATTTTAAAAGGGAAAAGCAACTAACCTCATTAATTCAACAAATATTTCCTTTATGCCACTATGTGAGGGATGTAGGGGTTGAGGAAAGTCCTTGTCCACTGAGAGAACAACATGTGTCTCTATAAAACAAAGAGAGAGTTGAGTGTGGTGGCTCATGCCTGTAATCACAGCACTTTGGGAGGCCGAGGGTGGATCACAAGGTTAGGAATTCAAGACCAGCCTGGCCAAGATGGTGAAACCCTGTCTCTACTAAAAATACAAAATTAGCCAGGTGCAATGGTAGGCACCTGTCATCCCAGCTACTTGGGAGGCTGAGGCAGGAGAATTGCTTGAACCTGGGTCACAGAGGTTGCAGTGGGATGAGATCACGCCACTACACTCCAGCCTGGGCAACAGTGAGACTCTGTCTCAAACAAACAAACAAACAACAAAGAGAAATGTCTGAAATTAAAGCAGTTATTTAAATTACTAAGACCTTATACTGTGTTCAGCAAACATTCTTTGAGCAAATCCAATCAAGATGAATGACCATGAACACTTTGTGAGGAAGAATCAATGAGGCACAGGTGCTGATGGGTGAAAGAATCATAAACTTTTAAAATTCTTAAACATTATTTTTACTAGAGCAGTGAAAGAGAGAAATATTGCACAGACTTGGCTATAGATAATGTAAAGTCCTTCAGATACAGGGAGCAGCTCAGTAGTTGCTTGTGAAACATTTTAGAACTACAGAATGACCCAGAGGCAAAGCCACATGCCTTGCTGCAGTTGCAGGTACATGCACCCAACAGCATGTCCATGAACTCTGCTCTCCTCTGGAGGGTCCACGTGGCAGAAGTTCTGGCTCTCTCACATCAAGAAGGACCTTAAATTCTGGAGCAATGGCTCATGCTTGTAATCCCAGCACTTTGAGAGGCTGATGTAGGTAGATCTCTTGAGTCCAGGAGTTCCAGACCAGCCTGGACAACAAGGCAGAACCCTGCATCTACTAAAAGTACAATTAGCCAGGCATGGTGGCATGCGCCCGTGGTTCCAGTTACTCAGGAGGCTGAAGTGGGAGGATCACTTGAGCCCGGGGAAGTCAAGGCTGCAGTGAGCTGTGATCGCACCACTGCACTCCGGTCTGGGTGATAGAGTGAAGTCCTGGTTCTAAAATCAACAGCATACTCATTTGGGTAAAAAATAATTAAATTTTGAGATATTTTCCTTTGCTTTCCTATGCTCTCCATTCACATTTCTTTGCTGAGTTTAAACTTTGGACTCTAAATTCTGCTTAAGTTCTGCTGTCTTACAGACAATCTGAAAAGTGAACTGGTGGTTTCCCAAGGAGGACTCTGCTCCTGGCTGGTTTGCTCCAGCTTGGTCTAGCCCTATGATTGTTGTCTTTGAGTCCCTCCTTGACTTGCAGTATTGATCTACATTGGTCTGTGCTTGTTTTTGACATCATCATACTTTGTGAACTAGCATGGTTTCCATTCCAGTTTCTCCAGACCAGCCCTGTCCTGCAGCAACTGGTAGTAACCCAGCTCTGAGAAGTAAAATTGCAAAAGCCTCAGAGAAACTTCCTTTCTTTTGCCTTGACTTGAAATTTGTAAATGGCTTTCCTGAACTTAGAGAATCCTAAGTCAGAGCCTAGAAATTTGGAATAAGTTAGTCAAGTGCTGTAATTGCACCTAGATGTCCTTCTAACTGCTATTTCCCAAGATCAAATGAGGGTCACACACTTTCTTGCACCAGCCCTGGCATTCTACTGCAAGCACCCTCCTTTGTCTCAAACACTAGCAGAGATCTGGGGAGGGGAGGCTATCAGGGTTCTAATTTTGGCCTTTATCTTGGAAATTAAAAAGCTTCCAAGGCATGAAATCGGTGATGAAAAGAACTAAACCAGCTGACACAAGGATTCTTAAAGAATGTGTCTTGGAGTTAAGACGTAAGTTTAAGTGTTCATTCTCTTCTGCTTCTTATTTTGTGGCTTTGGGAAGTCATCACCCTCACAGGGCCTCAGTTTTTGTATCTGCAGGATGGGAGTGAAGGCTGAATTCCTCAGGTTATGATACTGGTGGCAAGAAGGTACTGTTGGTACTGGTAGTGGCAGCATGTGTTTGCAGGAAAAGGCAGAGTAGATGTGCTGAAAGGTTTAGTTGGATCAATTAGTCAAACACTCAATATTTATACAGACAATTCTCCAGAAGACATCAGTAATTGTGTCTTTAGAAGACTAATATACAACTCTGTGTAATGGTGAGGCCTTAAATATTGTGACCAGTTCTGTCCTGCTCTGCCCTTCCTCCAACCAGATATCCTCTAAACCAGATAAATCACTTCTTTTTTTTTTTTTTTTGAGATGGAGTCTTGCTCTGTTGCCCAGGCTGGAGTGCAGTGGCACAATCTTGGCTCACTGCAACCTCCGACTCCCGGGTTCAAGTGATTCTCTTGCCTCAGCCTCCTGAGTAGCTGGGATTACAAGCGTGTGCCACCACACCCAGTTAATTGTTGTATTTTTAGTAGAGACAGGGTTTCACCATGTTGGTCAGGCTGGTCTTGAATGCCTAATCTTGTGATCCGCCTGCCTTGGCCTTCCAAAGTGCTGGGATTACAGGCGTGAGCCACCACACCTGGCCTAATCAATTCTTAATAGCCTCAAATCCAGTCTTGCAGGTTAAGGCTAATGTGGAGATAGAGTTATTCAGTGTTCCTTAAAAACATCTGTCTTAATCTATTCTTGCTGTTATGACAAAATACCTGAGACCAGGTTACTTATAAACAACAGAAATTAATTTTTTTCATAGTTCTGGGGGCTGGGAAGTCTAAGATCAAGGCACTGGCAGGTTCAGTGTCTGGTGAGGAACTGCTCTATCAATGGCATCGTCTCTTGGTGCCATGTTCATCTGGCAGCAGTGACGGAAGAGCAAAAGGCAAAAGACAAAACGGCAAAAGACATGAGGGTACTCCCTTCAATTTCTTTTGTAAGTACACTAATCTGTTCATGAGGCTCCACCCTCATGAATGGATTAGTGCTCTTATAAAATCCATTCATGACTTAATTACTTCCCCAAAGGCCCAACCTCTTAATATGATCACATTGGAGATTAGGTTTCAATATGTGAATTTTGAGGGACACATGTAAACCATAGCAATATCATGAAGCATATATTAGTTTTGAAACTTAAATATTATTTTTGATAATATGTGATTATTGCAAAAAATATGGAAAACAGACTATTATTAAAAAGTTAAAAATCCTTCACGTTCATTATACAGAGATAATCACAGCTGGCACTCACTACTCCTTCAGATGTTTTTTCTCACCTTGAATTATGCTTGTTGTACAAAAACATGCAATGTCAATATATCAACCATAAAAAGATACTTTTACAAAATTAAGATAATAAATTTATATTGTTTCTTTCAGATGTTGTGACTATTTCCTTTATCTATAATGACAGATGCAAGGCCTTTCCAAGTATAAAAAGAGACTCTGAAATATAAAAATAGATGAAAAAGCATGAACAATATAAAATGATAAATAATAAGCAAAGGAATTCTTCCCATTTCACATAAGGAATCATCATTAGTTTTCACAGATCACAAACTTCTAGAATACCCAAATATAGGGAAGTATGAAATAGAACAAACAGTCATAATCCTTGATAGTAAAATATTTGACTAAAGTAATTTACTGAGCAGAATTTTATTCTAGGTTCTTTACAGCAATTTTAAATGGGACCAGGATAAAATAGATTTGGTAATATTGTTTCAGAATTATTCTACCATGGTGATGTTCCCCTCTCCTAGGTCCAGCAGGATAGTCTGGACAGGGATAGGACGTGAATATTTTATTTCTGGCAAAATCTTTATGTGTTTGCTCATTGTTTGCTATCTATGTTGTGACAACGTTTGTTATAAACATT
The DNA here is from genome assembly GCA_963574635.1 of Cheracebus regulus. Lineage (NCBI taxonomy): Eukaryota > Metazoa > Chordata > Mammalia > Primates > Pitheciidae > Cheracebus > Cheracebus regulus. The sequence goes on along the minus strand of CAUYQU010017975.1, from coordinate 33,826 downwards.
CCATCATTTTCAAGGCAGAAATCATAGGCTAGTCCTACCCAAGGTTCTCAGCCAATACTATTTTGCATCATAACGTTATCTTCCAAGGAGCTTGCTTTCAATATATTGACTTTTTACATTTACTATTTTAACCACTATGGACAAATGTTATATTATGTAAGACTGTCTCAGGTACCATATATGTTGATTCTTAGTCCCTTTGGGGAAATTTATTATTAACGATTTTATTTTGCATCGTTTTGCATAGTTTCAATGGTTTCTCTCTCTCTCTCTCTCTCTCTCTCACACACACACACACACACACTCACATACACACACACACTGTGGTGGCAGATTACATGATATTGAAATGGCATCATTCGTCTGGGGTGACACCTGAGGTTCATTGTTTCACAGCCATGGAAAACTAGAATGTGGACACAAAGAGTGAGGTTCAGAGTGGAAGTTTAATAGGCCAGAGAAAGAGAAGTGCTCCAAAAAATGGGTTGTCAGTTTCAAAGTGAAATGTAGGGGGTTTTATAGATGAGCTTGAAAAGGTGGTCTCTGATTTACACAGGGCACAAAAGATTGGTCAGACCAGGTGTGTCATTTGCATAGGGCACAACAAACTGGTTAAGGCTGCCTGGCTGGCACCATGTTGTCTATTTCTTTACTGTACACGTGGTAACAAAGAAAAGGGAAGATGGAGCTTCCATGTTGGATGTGCCTGGTCACCAGATAGCCCTTTTCTATGGGCACAGCTGCTGGCATTTCCCCATGCAAGCTTCCAGCTTGCTTATGTATATTTCCAGCTCTATTTTTCAGGTTGCCCTTTGTCAGAAAAAAAAATAATTTCTCAAGCTGCTTTTTGTTAAAGAGGAAGCTTTGCCGAGGACTCTTTTACCCTCACTATCTGCCTAAGTACTTTCTTTCTACCTCCTGTAACAATATTGGTGTGTAGAGGACAGTGCACAGGACTGAGGATAACATATTACTCACAAAATCTTCCTCAAGCAATCTTGAATAAGTTAAACTCTGAGCATACATTTTCTATTATATAATTATGATAATTTGTATTTTATTCTTGGTTGTGAGAATAAAATGTAATAATAGAGATGAAATGTTTAACATAGTGCTTGATTGACATGATAAGAACTTTACGAGTTATTAGAATATAGAGGATGAGATTTTCAAATTAAGGTATACCTGTCAACATCCTACCAAAGCATCTAAATAAAAATATTTGCAAAATTTACTTAAATTTTAATCCAAATATTGGGAATAACAGACAGGCAACAAATATACTCTTTTTTTTGTACATTCTTAGAACCAATCAGGGATAAAAATAAGGTCTGTAGTGTAATCCTCCAATGGGTTAATCTTGCCCACTTCCAAGAAAAGCCATTACACTGAGAACAGCAGATTTTTTTTTTCAGTAGAGGAAGCTTAATTAACATAGAGCTAGCCAAACAAAAGGACAGGAGTTTATTACTCAAACCAGCCTCCCTGAGAATGCAGGGAGGGATTTATGAATAATTTGGGGGTGTGAAATGGTATCTTGTGATTTTGATTTGCGTTTCCCTAATGACAAATAATCTGGAACATTTTTCAGGTGCTTATTGGCTATTTTCTATAGCAACTTTGGAGAAATGTCTATCCAAATCCTTTGCCTATTTCTCAATCAAGTTACTTTCCTTTTTGTTTTGAATTTTAAGTGTGTTTTATATTTTTGGATTCAAATTCCTTATCAGATACATAATTTGTAAGAGTTTTCTGCCATTATGTGGTTGTCACTTTATTACTGGTGTCCTTTGATGCACACTTTTAATTTTTATCAAGTCCAAATTGTCTATTTTTTCCTTTAGTAACTTGTACGTTCAGTGTCATATCTAAGAAGGCTTTGTCTAGCCCAAGATCATGAATATTTACTATTATGATTTCGTCTAAGAGTTTTAGCATTTTAGCTCTTACATTTAGATTTATGATCCACTTTAAGCTAATTTTTATGTATGTTGTAAAGAGAAAACTTCATTATTTTGTATGTGGATATCTAATTGTCCCAGAATCACCTTTGAAATTCATTTTGTTTTTGCGAGAATAAAAATATTAACATATTTAAAGCACTTAGAATAGCACATGAGGATGCATAGAAACATTGAGTATATATTAGTTATTATTTTATTATTTATTACACTATGCTGTTGTATGTCTACTGTCTTTCTTCCTCAAAAGACTATTTTAATCTTTGTACCTATGTGCCTGGTCTCATGTCTGACAGATAGTATTATATGTGCTGATTAGGTTTCGTTGAATGAATGGGTGATAAATAGGCCTTCTTTGCTGAGGCAAGCAGTGGTAAGCACAGGACAGATGCCAGTCTCAATGCTGATACACTACTGTGCTAAATTTGGGTTGCAACCCAAGGATCTCTCAAACATTAGAACATTAATAGTGTCTAATTTCCCCAGTGAGCATAGCACACAACTCCTGGGTGCAGTTCATCCTGGAGATCTAGGATCTTTTCAGTATATTTTTCATTCCAGTGTTGCCATGCTTACCTTTTTATTTCCTCTTTCCCTTGTCCCTGAGCATGAACTCAGGGAATGGAATTCCTCTCTAATATCAGTCTCAGCCAAATCTCCTTTGGAGGGAGATTTGGCTTTCAACTCCCAAAAGTTGAAGGTGCAAGGCTTGTTCTCAGCCTTTTTGCAGTCTCCATCTATATTCTTTCCCTAGATGATCTCACCTAGTTTAATGGCTTTAAATACCATGTAAGTGTAGATGACTCCCAAACCTGTTCCTCCAGCTTTAACTCTTCACTGGGATCCAGGTTTACATTTCAGTTGTCTACTTCAAGTCTCAACTTAGAAATATGATAAGCATCTTAAACTTACTATGACCAAAACAAATATCCCCCTATGAATATATTCTTCTCTCAGTCTTCCTCATCTCAGTAAATGACTCCATAAAATTCTTCAGCTTACTGAAATTAAAAATGCAGAATCTGTCCTTAATTCGTCCTTCACTCACCTCTCTTTATCAGGCAAATTCTATTGAATTTGCCTTCGAAATATGTCAGCATCTTAGCACTTTTCATGACCTCTAGTGCTTTCACCTGAGGACGTGCTACCATCTACTTATACATGATCTAATGCAGTAGCCCTACTGTTCTCTTCCACCTTTATTTCTCCCCAGTTCTATTTTCTATGTAAACAATAGAAGATCTGTTTAAAATCATAAATTAAATCATGTTACTCCCTTGCAGTGGCTCTCGCCTGTAATCCCAGCACTTTGGGAGGCTGAAGCGGGCAAATCATGAGGTCAGGAGTTTGAGACCAGTCTGGCCAACATAGTAAAACCTTGTCTCTACGAAAAATACAAAAACAAACAAGCAAACACACACACACACACACACACACACACACACACACACACACACACACACACACACACATGCACGCACAAACTAGCCGGGTGTCACGGTGTGTGCCTGTAATCTCAGCTACCCAGGAGGCTGAGGCAGGAGAATCACATGAACCCAAAAGGAGGAGGTTGCAGTGAGCCAAGATCGTGCCATTGCACTCCAGCTTAGGTGACAGTGCAAGACTCTTGTCTCAGAAAAAAAAAGAAAAGAAAAGAAAAGAAAAGAACAAAAAACCTCCAGTACTTTCCATTACACTAAAATAATATCCAAATTTCTTACCATGACCAATAAGACTTTGTTCATCTTTCCCTTTAAGTAACATATGGTAAAAGTTGAGATTTTTTTTAAACTAGGTACAGCTATTTAATGATATGAGACTTCGAAGTGAGCTGCCAGTTCACTATATTCAGATTTTCAAAGGAAATTTACATAAACCCGTTTTATAACTTTTGAAGGTCTTTGATAAAAATGAAAAGGTTTAGACAGTTGAGGAAAGATAATTTTATGAGAGTAAATATTTAGAAAAATTTATGCTGTGAGTCCCTTCTGATATTGCATTGAGAAGGATGAGAAATTTCTTTCCCTTCACTTCAGAAGCATCCATGATGCTACTCACAAAGCTGATCATGCTATTTACTTAGTTGGAAAGCATAGTAACTCGTCTTGCTTCTTCCTGGCAGATGTAGAGGATGAAATGCAGACTGACTAGCTAACATTTGGGAAGAGTCAAAAGAATGTGGTTACTTTAGGACTGTTGGAGCCAGGTTAGGAGACCAGCTGTGGGCCATCACGGGGTGCTATGGTCTGAACATCCCCTCAAATTTATGTACTGAAACTTAATCCTCAATGTGATAGTACTAAGAGATGGAGCATTTAGGAGTGATTAGGCCAAAGAGCTCCACCCTGTGAGGTGACATTAATCATGTGTAAAAGGGCTGGAGAAAACTAGATATAACCCTTTTTGTCCTTCTGCCTTCTACAATGTAAGACTGCAGCAAAGAGCATCATCTTTGAAGCAGAGAGCAGCCCTCACCAGAAGCCAAATCTCTTGGCACCATGATCTTGGACTCCCCAGTCTCAAGAACTGTGAGAAAAATACATTTATGTTCCTTATAAATTCCTCGGTCTCAGATATTTTGTCATAGAAGCACAAATAGACTAAGGCAGGGAGAGATCATGTGTGTGAGGCTGTCTTGAGACTTGACCGATAGAAATGCCCAGTGGTGTGTGAAAGTTCCAGCAATGAAATTTGGTGGCATATGCCTAGGGGCTGAGAAAGGAGTCACAAAGGATCACCCCAAATAGATATGCTTTCTCTCGAATAGAACTGCAGGAGAAAGGGCCCAGTAGGAAATATTCAGAGCTCTGAAAATTTTACATGAGGGAGAAAGTCAGCACTAAATAATTACCAGGGCCAGAAAGCACAAAGGCAGATTCTTTTTGTACTAGTCCAAGTAAGACCTTTCCTGCCCCTTTTCCATTTTCCTTATGCATTAGCCAGTCTCAGAGTGGTTGAAGCTGCTGTTTTCTCATCATTTAGTATTCGTAAACTGGACTGGAATCTCTAATTTCTGATTTGAGGCTATTTTGTTACTTGAAGTGATCTTGTGGCTTGAAGTAATCTTGTAGCAATCTATTTGATAAGAGTGAAAAAGAGTCTTCTATCCTGCTGGAATTCTTATTGTTTAGCCTGAACAATTTTCTCTGTGAACAAAGTTTGAAGGAATGGTAGAAGAGAATGAATAAAATTATTGATAATGTTAGCAGGGAAATACATACAAGGCAAGGGCTCTAAATGCTTGGGCCCCTCAACTCACATGTCAACTCCTGAGAAAGCTGCTTTCAGCCCTCATGTGTATGGGGCTAACATTTTCCTCTCCAGCCAGTCTTCAGAAATCTAACCCTTCTATTATATTCATAGAATTGATTATTATCTGAAAGTATCTTGCTTATGTTGTTGTTTATTGTCACTTACCTTCTATTGGACTGCAATTTCCATGAAAGCTGGGATCCTGTCTGCCTAGTGACTAGAATAGTGCCCAGCAAATACAAGTGCTCAATAAATATTTGATGAATGAATGAAAACAGTAAAAGAAACATAGAGCTGGAGTGAGAAAAATGCATATTCACTCAACGTCAGTAAGATCTCTGTTTTTTACTAAGTATTATTCATTTTAATACAACTATACATTTCTGCTGCAGTAGTAACAACTTTCACATTATTTGTATGACTAATTTTCTCAGCTGACTCTTTCATAACAAAGACACAATTCAAAAGGATACACTAACCTTGAAAACAATTTTAAGCAAATGTGGAGAAAGAACATATTTGAAGTATTAATAGAAAACATTTAAATGTGGATCAACTTGAATGCATTTTCATTCAGGAAAATATTTTTAGAGCAAGATGGTCAGCTGGCAGTCCCAACTTATGTCTCCCCACAAAACAAAAATTTAACAAGTATCCACTGATGAAAATAGGAGAGCTCTGAAATACTGTGGAGAAGATGCAGCAACCCAATAGAGCATAAATTACTAGGATAGCTATATTGAAAAGCATAGAAAGCATTTTACTTTGTCAATCCTTCCCTCTGCTTGGCACAGCTCAGTGCCAAAAGAGATACCTTTAGATGCAATATTTCCCTATTGGGGTAAAGGAGAGCAGGAGGACCTCAGCAACCTTCAACACTGAAGACTCCAGCAGTATTTGTTGTCACCACAGACACCTGAAGCTTTCTCCACCAAGGACCCTTACAGTTTTTGCTAATGATGATTCCAGCTGGTGGAGCTACCCAGAGTCCACACCACATGATACTCTTCTCTCATGCTGGGCCCAAATTTACCATACTGCCTTGAAGCTGGAGCTACCATTTCTTCTACCCAATGTGGACGCCACTGTATCCCACCCTTCCAGCACCCTTAAACCCACCCATATGTAAAGTTCTTTCCCCACAAAGCCAGATTTTAGAGTTTAGAAAAGGTTACTGCTCCTTCAAGTGTGCAGTCATCAACATGAGGCTCAAGGAACATTAAAATAAAAAAACAAAAAAACAAAAATAACCACCAAGGAAACATGACATCACCCAAAGAAACACAATAAATATCCAGTAACCAACCCCAAATAATTGGCTGTATACAACCTACCTGAAAAAGAATTCAAAATAATTACTTGAAAAAAGCTTAGTGAGCCACAGAAACCAACACAGAAAGTCACTGAAAATGAAGAAACAAGGAAATATATTCCAAATAAAAGAACAAAATAAATCTCTAGAAACTGACAATGAGTGAAGGAAAATATGTGATTTACTCAACAGGAAGTTCAAAATAATGGTCACAAAAATACTCACCAAGATCAAGAGAGCAATATAAGAACAAACCAAGAATTTTAACAAAGAGATAAAAATTATTTTTAAAATATTAAACAGAAATCATAGAGCTGAAGAATAGTGTAACTGAACTGAAAATTTCAGTAGATGAGCTCAACAGCAGAGTAGTGCAAATAGAATACAGGATCAGTGAACTTAAAGACGATCACCAGAAATCATACAATCTGAGGTAGAAAAAGAAAAAAAGAGTAAAAAAGAATGAAGGTAGTTTGAGAAACTTACAGGACACCATAAAGTGTAACAACTTTTCATTATTGGTGATTCTGAAAGAGAAAAGAGAGACAAAGAGACAGACAACATATTTAAAAAATAATAGCAGTAAACTTTCCAAGCCTTAGGAAGAAAACAGAAATCCAGATTATGGAAGCCCAAAGGATACCAAATAAATTGAATCTAAATAATAGACCAGTATGGAGACATATCATAATAAAATTGTTGAGTCAAAGACAAAGTGAGTTTTGAAAGCTGCAAGGAAAAAGCAAATTTTTATGTACAAGGAAATCCCTATATGATTATCAGTAGATTTTTCAGCAGAAACTTCACAGATCAGAAGACAGCCAAATAATATATTCAAAAATTCCAAAAGAAAAAATTGGCAACCCCAAATACTATACCCAGCAATCTTAGCTTTCAAAATGAAGGGGTGATAATAACTTTCTCAGACAAACAGAAGCTGAGAGAGTTTGTTACTATTAGGTTTGCCTTATAAGAAATGCTAAAGGGAGCACTGAGCTGAAAAAAAGTGGGCACTAATTAATTCCATAAAAACATATGAAAATATAAAATTCACTGGTAAAAGTAAGTACATTGTCAAAGTGAGAACGCTGTAATATTATAATGGCAGTGGGAAAATCAAATATATCTCAGTTATGGTTAAAAAGCAAATATATTAAAAATAAAGCTGTAATAATTTGTTAAATTATTTAAAAAATTTAAATTGTCCACCAAAAACACAAAATGTGAAAGGAGAAGGAGTAAAAGTGTAAAGTTTGTGTGTAAAATCAAAATTAAGTTGTCATTAGCTAAACTAGCCAGTTATCACTATAAGATGTTTTATGTAAGCCTCAGGGTAACCATGAGGCAAAAGCCTGTAATAGATATAGAAAAGATAAAAGCAAAACATACCACTAAAGAAAGTAATCAAATACAAAGGAAAGAAGCAATAGAGAAAGAAAGGAACAAATAATCTTCAGAACAACAAGAAAATAATTTAAAAAAATGATACCAATAAGTTCTTACCTATCAATAATTATTTTGAATGTAAATGGCTTACTTATTTATTTATTTATTTTTGATGTGGAGTTTCACTTTTTGCCAGGCTGGGGTCCAATGGTGCAATCTCAGCTCACTGTAGCCTCCACCACCTGGGTTCAAGCAATTTTCCTGCCTCAGCCTCCCAAGTAGCTGCGATTACAGGCATTTGCCACTATGCCTGGCTTATTTTGTATTTTTTGTAGAGGAGGAGTTTCATTATGTTGGTCAGGCTGATCTTGAGCTCCTGACTTCAGATGATCCACCTACCTTGGTCTCTCAAAATGCTGGGATTACAGATGTGAGCCACCTTGCCTGGCAAATGTAAATGGTTTAAATTGTCTAATGAAAAGGCAGAGAGTGAGTGAATGGATTTAGAAAAGATCCAACTATAGGTAGCCTACAAGAGACTCACTTCACCTTAAAGGAAACTTCTAAACTGAAAGTGAAGGTATAAAAAAGATATTCCATCCAAATGGAAACAAAAAGATCAGGAGTAGCTATGCTTATTTCAGACAAAATAGACTTTAGGGCAAGAACTATAAAAAGAAACCAAAAAGGTCATTATATAGTAATAAAGAGATCAATTTATTAAGAGAATGTAACAATATATAGTAAATATATATGCATCAAACACTGAAGCACCTAAATATATGAAACAGACATTAATAAATCTTGAGGAGGCATATAGTGCAACATAATAATAATAGGAGATTTCAAACCTCACTTTCAACATTGGACAGATTATCCAGACAGAAAATCAAAAAGGAAACACTGGACTTGAACTATGCTTTAGATCAAATGGACCTGACAGATATACAGAATGTTCTACCCAACACCAATAGAATATACACTCTTTTCAAGTGCATACAGAATATTCTCTAGGAGAGATTGTATGTTAGGCCACAAAATGAGTCTTAACTTTCTTTTTTTTATGGTACAGATATTTTATTTTCTCAGAGCAGAGGTTGGGCCTAGGCCATGGCTGCCCTTGTAGCTCCCTCTTGTCAAGAGATGCAAAAGCTCACTTCTGGGGCACACGCATCTCCAGCTGGAAGTGCAAGCAAAGACCACTGTGTAAGGAGACAAAGTTCACCCTTACTGTCTGAAGGATCTCCAATAAGCATATTCTGGAGAGAGCTCTGATAGGGAGCTTTCTACAAGGTCCCACTGGAGCTGAAGCTAGAGGTCAGATCCAAGTGAAGGCTTCCTTCCTGTCACAGCCTCAGAGCCTTCCTGGGGCGGCAGCCCTTGTGCGGGATGAGGGTGTTGTCTGTGGTTGAGATCACTTCCAGGCCCCCCATGGTCAGTCTGTTGATGGCAAGACAAGCTTCCTGGCCCCAGGCCCTTCACCACAACTTGGATGTGGGCACACCCTTTTGTATAGCTTTCGCCACTGAGGCTATGCCTGCTGTCTGTGCTGCAAAATTTAAGAAGATTGAAATAATATTGGGCATCTTTTCTTAACCACAATGGTATGAAGATAGAAATCAATAACAGGAAAAATCATGGAAAATTAACAAATATGTGTTGAATATTTTTAAATATGTTAAATATGTGTTAAATATTTTATTAACAAATAAAACAATGTGCTACTGGATAACTGTTGGGTCAAAGAATAAATTAAAGGAGAAATTAAAAAACAACTTGAAACAAATGAAAATGAGAACACAACATACTAAAATTTATGGAATGTAGAAAAAGCAATTCTAAGAAGGAAGTTTATAGCAATAAATGCCTACATCAAAAAAGAAAAAAGAGCCAGGTGGTGATGTGTGCCTGTCATCCTAGTCACTGTAGAGGCAAGGGTGGGAGCATTGCTTGAGTCCATGAGTTTGAGACCAGCATAAACAGCATAGTAAGACTTCATCTCAAAAAAAAAAAAAAAAAGAAGAAAGATGTCAAATAAGTAACTTTATTAGTCTTGTTTTACACTGCTATAAAGAATTACCTGAGACGGGGGAATTCATGAAGAAAAGATGTTTAATTGATTCACATTTCCACAGGCTTAACAGGAAACATGACCGGGAAGCCTCAGGGAACTACAATCATGGCAAAAGGTGAAAGGGAAGCATGCACATCTTACCATGATAAAGCAGGAAAGAGAAAGAGTGAAGATAGTGCCACATACTTTCAAACAACCAGATATCATGAGAACTCACTCACTATCCTGAGAACAGCAAGTGAGAAGTCCAGGGTGGATGATTCAATCACCTTCCATCAGGCCCCTCCCCTGGGGAATTGTGGGGATTACAATTTGAGATGAGATTTGGGTGGGGGCACAGAGCCATAGCATATCAACAACCTAATATTATACCTCAAAGAATTAAAAAAAGAATAACAAACGAAGCCTAAAATTAGCAGAATGGAGGAAAGGAAGTAACAAAGATCTTTGCAGAAATAAATAAATAGAGACTAGAAAAAGATTAATGGAACTAAGAATTGTTTTTTCAAAAAGGTAAACAGCTGGGCACAGTGGCTCATGCCTGTAATCTCAGCACTTTGGGAGGCTGAGGTGGGTGGATTACTTGAGGTCAGGAGTTTGAGACCAGCCTGGCCAACATGGTGAAATGCTGTCTCTACTAAAAATGCAAAAATTAGCTGCACATGGCAACACATGGCTGAGACAGGAGAGTCACTTGAACCCAGGAGACAGAGGTTGCAGTGAACCAAGATTGTACCATGGCACTTCAGCCTGGGTGGCAGAGTGAGACTTCATCTCAAAAAAAAAAAAGTTAACCAAATTTACAAACTCTTATCTAGACTAAGAAAAATAGAGGAAAGAGTCAAATAAAACCAGGAATAAGAGTCATCACTATTAATAATGTAGAAATACAATGGATCATAAAAGACTACTAAAAACAGTGTATGTCAATGCATTGAACAAGCTAGAAGAAATGGATAAATTCCTAGAGACATGTAACATACCAAGACTGAGTCATAAATAAATTGGAAATTTGAACAGACCAATCATGAGTAAGAAGATTGAGTCATTATTAAAAGTGTCTTGTCAAAGAAAAGCCCAGGACCATATGGTTTCATGGCTGAATTCTCCCAAACATTTAAGAAGAGCTAATACCAATCCTTCTCAAGCTTATTCAAAAAAATTTAAGAGGAGAAAATACTTCCAAATTCCCTTTGCAAGGCTAGTGTTACCCTAGTACCAAAACTAGACAAAGACAATACAAAAAAAAAAAAACAAAAACAAAAACAAAAAACTACAGGCCAGTATCACTAATGAACATAGATGCAAAAATTCTCAAAAAATACCAGCAAACCATACTCAACAGTAAATTCCAAGGATTATTCACCATGATCAAGAGGGATTTATCCTTGAGATATACGGTTGGTTCAACATACACAAATCAATACATGTAATTTACCATGTTAATACAATGAAGTTTAAAAACCAGATGATAATTTCAACAGTAAGTCAGACAAAACATCTGACAAAATTTAACATCCTTTCATGATAAAAAAAACTGTCAACAAATTAGGTTTAGAAGGAATGCTTCTCAACACAATAAAGGTCATGTATGATAAGCCCACTACTAACATCATATTCAACTGTGAAAAGTTGAAGGCTTTTCGTCTCATAACAGGAACAAGATAAGAATGTCTACTCCTATCATTTTTGTTTCACATGATACTACTGGACATCCTAACCAGATCAATTAGACTAGAGAAAAATAAAATAAAAGGCACTGAAATAGGAATGGATGAAGTGAAATTTTCTCTGTTTGCTGATGATATAATCTTATATATAAAAAATCCTACATACACCACCAAAAACTATAAAATGGAATGAATTTAGTAAAGTTGCAGGATATGAAATTAGCTTACAAAAATCAGAAGCATTTCTATGCACTAGCAATGAACTGTTTGGAAAAGAAATTTTTAAAAATCCTATTTATAATCACATAAAAAATAAAATACTTAGGAGTAAAGTTAACCAGGGAAGTGAAAGATCTGTGTACTGAAGACATAAAACACTGGTGAAAGAACTTGAAGAGGACACAAATAAATAGAAAGATATCTCATGTTCATGGATTGAAAAAGAAATATTGTCAAAATGTCCACGCTACCTAAAGTAATCTACAGATTTAATGTAACTCCTATGAAAATTCCAAAGTCACACTTCACAGAAATAGAAAATCCTAAAATTCCTGTGGAATCACAAAGGACCCTGAATAACTAAAGCCGTCTTGATTAAAAAGAACACAGCTGTATGTATCACACTACTGGATTTCAAAATATACTACAAAATGATAGCAATCAAAACAGCATGGTTCTGGCAAAAAGCAGACACATTGACCAATGGAGCTGGATTGAAAGCCTGTAAATAAAACTACACATCTGTGGTCAATTGATTTTTGACAAAGTGCCAAGAACACACAACGGGGAAAAGATAGTCTCCTCAATAAATGAGGTTGGGAAAACTGGGTATTCAAATGCAGAAGAATGAAATTTGATTCTCTTTTTATACCATATACAAAAGTTAAATCAAAACAGATTAAAGATTTAAAGGCAAGACCTGAAATCATAAAACTCTTAGGACACATAGGAAAAGAGCTTCTTGACATTGGTTTGGGTAATGATGTATAGAAAATTACACCAAAAGCACAGGCAAGCAGCTAAATAAAATCAGACAAATGGGATTGCATAAAAACAAAAAGCTGCAAAGCAAAGAAAACAACCAGCAGAATGGAAACTGGGAGAAAATATTTGTAAACTACATATCTAATAAGGATTAATTTTCAAAATATATAAGAAACTTTGGCCAGGTGACCTGGCTCATGCCTGTAATCCTGACATTTTGGGAGGCCAAGGCAGAAAGATTGCATGAGCCCAGTAGTTTGAGACTAGCCTGGGCAACATAGTGAGACTCTGTCTATACAAAAAAATAAAAAAATCAGCCAGTGTGGTAGTGCATGCCTGTAGTCCCATCTACCAGGAAGGCTGAGCTGGGAGGATTGCTTCATCCCTCCTGCCTTGAGGCTCCAGTGAGCTGTGATGTTGCCACTGCACTCCAGCCTAGGTGATAGAGTGAGATCCTGTCTGAAAAAAAATAAATAAATAAATAAGGAATTTATTCAACTGTAATGCAAAACAAGCAAACAAAAAACCCAAATAACCTGATTTTAAAATGGGCAAAGGACTTGAATAACATCTCTCAAAAGAAGATGAAAATTGTATGAAAATATGTTTAATATCACAAGTCACCTGAGAAATGCACATCAAAACCACAGTGAGATATCACCTTACGTGTATTAGAATGGCTGATACCAAAAAGATGAAGGTTAACAAGTGCTGTCAAAAATGCAGAGTAAAGCAACTCTTTCACCCCATTGATGGGAATGTAAATTATGGAAAACAGTATAAAGGTTTCTCAGAAAATTAAAAACAGACCTACTTTATGATCCAGTAATTCCACTTCTAGGTGTATATCCAAAGGAAATGAAATCAGTATCTTGAAGAGATATTTGCACTCCCATGTTCATTGAAAATATTCACAATAGTCAACATATAGAAACAATCTAAAGCCCCATTAGCAGATGAATGAACAAAGAAAATGTGGTGTGCACACAGTGGAATATGATTCAGTCTCAGAAAAGGTGATTCTGCCATTTGCAACAGCATAGATGGAACTGGAGGACATTATGCTATGTGAACTACTCCAGACACAGAAATATATATACTGTATGATCTCACTTACATGTGGAATCTAAAAAGAAACAAACTCACAGAAGTAGAGAGGAGATTGGTGGTTGCCAGGGTTCAGGAATGGGAAATGGGGAGATAATGGTCAAGGCGTATGAAGTTTTAGTTATGCTAAATGAACGTGTTTTGGAAACCTAATGTATGGTACTGTGAATATAGTAAACGATACTGCGTTGTATACTTGAACTTTCATCAGAGGGTAGATCTTAAGTGTTCTCACTACACATGAAAAAATTGAAAATAGGAACTATGTGAGGTGATAGATATATTTTAAAAAATATTTTTACTTTCAACACGGTCTCATAGTCTCTTTTCGACGTTGGTGTTAGATAGGACTCACATATGCCTTGGTAGCCAGGGTATCATCAGGATGGCAGACAGACTGTAAAGTGGCCCTGCCTGTCTCTCAACCCTGGTATTGGGCCTTTGTGTAACCTCATTCTTGTGAGTGTTGTTGGTGACTGTGACTTGCTTCTAGCCAATAGAATATGGTAAAAGTGATAGGCTGTCACTCCAATGATTGTGTTACGTTATTTAAGACCCCATCTTGTTAGCAGACTCCCTCTAGAGACTGCTGACTTGACATAAGCGGTCATGCTGAAACAGCTCACTTGGCAGATACTTGGGAGAGGCCTCTAGGACCAAGAGCAGCCTCCAAGAAAGAGGGGCTCGCAGTCCTGCTTCAGAAGGTCCCTCAACCACAAGATAATGAATTTTCTCACTGGAAATATAAAACCAGTTTAAAACATCATTTACATCTCAGGATTCATGAAGGATCTAAGCAAAGATTTGGATGGAGAGGTAGACGAGGTATTTGATTTTGAAGAGATTTCTGTGCAAAGGTAGCAAGGTAAGCATGGATGTGTAACACGGAAGTGCTGAGACGGAATTATTTGGTGTCACTATTTTTCCTAGGTATCTCCTATACTGTCTCTATATTTAAAGTCTTGAGAATGGTCTGATGGGAAGAGGAGTGTTCATATAGCCTGAGGATGGAACTGTCATAGAGACCCTGAAAAATCATAGATACTGATACTAACCATGGCAGCAGGTAGGCAAAACGAGACAAGGCAAATTAGGGCAGTTTATAGGCCTAGTGGTAACTAACACTAGGGGAAATTTGCATCCTGTCTGAGCCAAGAGCACACCTCTCCTCTTTAGCCTGAGCATCCTCTTCTTTAAGTGAGTTCTGGTTCAGATACAGAGCCTGACTGCTCTTTGGTACTCCCAGGAAAAATTAAAAGCAGGATTGTTTTTAATTTTGGCTAGGGGCAGTGAGGCCAGGGTCCAAGGCACCCACGTGGGAACTGCAGGAGGGGTCAGAATGCAAGCAGCATTGACAGCCTTCTTCATGTTTCTCTTTATCCTGCAGACTCTTCTGGGGATTTCAGCGAATGGCTTCATCATGCTGGTGCTGAGCAGGAAGTGGCTGCGATATGGCAGGCTGCTCCCCTTGGACATGATCCTCATTAGCTTGGCTGCCTCCCGCTTCTGCCTGCAGTTGGTTGCGTTGATATACAGCTTCTACTACTCTACCCCTGTGGTCGAGCAGTCCGGGAATCTCAGTCAACAGTTCTTCCATCTACACTGGCACTTCCTGAACTCAGCCGCCTTCTGGTTTTGCACCTGGCTCAGCGTCTTGTTCTGTGTGAAGATTGCTAACATCACCCACCCCACCTTCCTGTGGCTGAAGTGGAGGTTCCCAGAGTGGGTGCCCTGGCTCCTGTTGGGCTCTGTCCTGATCTCCTTCATCACAAACATGCTGCTTTTTTGGGTGAACTACTCTGCATATCAAGAATTTTTAATTAGAAAATTTTCTGGGAACATGACCTACGAGTGGACTACAACAATAGAAATTAACTATTTGCTGCCCCTGAAACTGGCCATGTGGTCCGTTCCTTTCTCTGTTTTTCTGGTCTCAATTATACTGTTAATTAATTCCCTGAGGAGGCATGCTCAGAGAATGGAACACAACGGCCATAGCCTGCAGGACCCCAGCACCCTGGCTCACACCACAGCTCTGAAGTCCCTCATCTCCTTCCTCATTCTTTATGCTCTGTCCTTTCTGTTCCTCATCATTGGTACTATAAAATTTATTTCCATACAGAATTACTTTTACTGGCCATATCAAATTACCATCTACCTGTGTGTATCTGTCCATCCTTTCATCCTCATCTTCAGCAACCTCAAGCTTCGAAGCATGTTCTGGCAGCTCCTGCTGTTGGCTAGGGGCTTCTGGGTGGCCTAGATGGCTTGGTCTCCTTATCCAGACCCCCAGAAAAGAAAGGTGAGGATGGCAGAGCTGTGGTCCACCGACATGGAGGTGTTTTCATAGGTACATAATTACTAGATCCTGCTATGGGATTCCTCCTCTGGAGAACAGAGGAGACAAGGAAATCTGGGAATTCTCTGAGCATGCTTCCCTTCTCTGGAATATTAAGATGTAGTCCCATGGATTCCAGAGAGCCAGAATTGCCCTTAAGTTTAGAATATGTTAATGCGACACTGTGCTATTCTTTATGTTTGTACACCTTTGTTATTTGGACAGCTTTGGTTTAGTGTTGATTAACTGTGCCATTGCATCTCCACTGCCTTTTGGAAAGTTAAGAGCAAATATTTGTCTCTATGGCTGAACTGAGGAGAGGATACTGAAGCAACAGCCTTCTTGAGGACAATGTCATGATTACTACGAGAGCACCAAGGGACAGGCAGTTATGGCAGGCAGTGGCCATGGCTGTGAGTTCTGACTGCCCTTTACTGCATGAAGATACTTTGTCTCCATACAAACTTGGATAATCTGGTTTTAATTTTATTAAGATTACTGGAATGTTTCTTTATACTGCTCTGTCTCTTTTTTTTCATTAACATTTTCACTGTTCTGACTTCAATTTTCTCTTCACTGAAGTCTGTAGTAATGTACCCACGGGAGCATATGTAGCCCCCAGTTCCAAAGAGGTTCTTGGCCTCACTAACCCAGAAGAATGGGGAAAGGGGCCCTGGAGGCTCAGTGAGTTTGCTGTTCGAATAAATATCGTGGTCCCAAAGAGTTTTGCAGAAAAGTCATTTATTAGACAGAGAGAGAGAGAGAGAGAGAGGGATAGAGCGAGAGAGAGAGAAAGAAGGCTCCCACGCTGTCCTGGGAGGGGACCCAGAGAAGGAATCAGTACAGGTAGGAGCAGCTGGAGTTTTAACCCTTGAGTTATTCCCTCCCCATTCATGTTCTCATCCGATGAGAAGAGTTCTTTCAAACTTCCTCTGTAGTGATTGATCTTTGACTCTGATACCGGATTGGCTACTTGGTCCGCAACTCTGAGCCACAGAGCCCCCTCCTCCCAGAGCTTATGGTGGGGTTTTGGGACAAAGGAGCTTCACCTGGTTTCCCTACCTAGACCCTGGTGTGAAACCCAGACAAAGAACTTTACATTTCGGTTTCTAGATGGAGGCATGGAGCAGGGAAACCCCAGCCTTTGAAACCATGCCCCTCGTGGACCCAGGAAGAAAAGCTTCTACAACACAGTCCCTCAGTAGCCAGACTTTTCTCGTTTATCATTCCTTTAGAAAAAGCCATATTGTGACTTTCTTTTCTTCCTCAAGCAAATGTCACAGAGTCACATCTGCATTGAATAAACATACTTTTCTATCTGAAAAACAGATTCAGGAATTTCGTTAGACTGGGAGTGGTGATGTCTGTAATTCCAGCACTTTGGGAGGCTGAGGCAGGCAGACTGCTCAAGCTCAGAAGTTCAAGAACAGCCTGGTCAAGATAGTGAAATCTCTCTACTAAAACTTTAAAAAATCGGCCAGTCATAGTGGTGTGCACCTTTGGTCCCAGCTACTCCTGAGTCTGAGTAGGAGGATCACTTCAGCCCAGGAGGCTGCAGTGAGCTGTGATCACACCAATGCACTCCAGCCTGGGCATCAGAGTGAGACCCTGTCTTAAAACAATTCGTTAGTTTGTATCTAAAAGCTCCTTAAATGTCTTTTTAAAAAGGACCACCCAGTTCAATTTTATGTTTAAATGCTGTTTTAAAATAACACTCCAATTACTATTCAAATAATTTTAGAAAAAAAATTTATTTAGAGATGAGTGCCTCTAAGGCAGCTTAAAAGTTTTTGCTAAAGGGCATCAATGTGCAAATTTCAGCGCCTAGCTTGCAGCTGAATTCCTGATAGGGAGACATTTTAATTTCCTCTGAGAGTGAAAATTTCCTTATTGATTAGGGGATGTACTGATGAGTGGATGAACACTTGTGACAATAATATTTGGGCACATGGCTCTACCTTTTTATTTAAGCATTTATTTTTAAAAATAGATAATACATTCTCATGGCTGAAAATTCAAAACCTATTGAAGAGTATGTATAGAGAGTCTCCCTCCTACCTGTTCCCTCCTGAAGCATTCTTACCAGTTTTAAGTCTATCCTTGTAGAGATACTTTATTCTATACCAGAAAGCCACTAATACCTAATTAATGAACCAGTCAACTAACTTACTCACTGATATATTCTATACTAGTACCTAACTACCTACCAACCAAATAACTTATAATGTCTCCGTCTTTCACAGAATGGTTGCACAATACACACATTGTCCTGCCCTTGCTCTTTTTACCTTAAAACATATCTTGTAGAGCTACGTATGTGGGCATGCATAGTATTTCCTCACTTTAAAATTTTTTTGCATTGATGTACCACAATTAGCCATGTGTTTGTGGTCATTTAGGTTACTTCCTGTTTTTTGTTATTATAACAATGCTATAATGAATAGCATCTTATACATATGTAATTTTGCACATGTGCAAATTAACTATAGGATAAGTCTCATGAAACGGAATTACTGAGTTCAATGAAATGTACATTTTGAATTTTGACAGATATCACCCTTTATTGATTTGCATCAGTCTATTTTACCACCAACTGATTAGAGAACTTTTTTTCACACTTTTTGTTTTTTGTCAATCTGTTAGGATTTTTTTAAAAAAAACATTAGCTCTTATTTGTGTGACTCTTACTATGAGCGAGTGTGTATAATTATTTTATACGTTTAGAGCCATTTATATTTATTTCCTGTGAACAGTCTATATCTTTTTTGGATTTGGTTTTGGCCTTTTTCTTATTGATTTTGAGGAACCATTTATATCTTAGAGAAGTTTGTTCTTTATTTGTGATATAAGCAGCAAAGAACTTCCCTACTCCCAGTGTTTTTTATTTTATTTTTTCTTAATTATAGTATTAGTTTTAAAAGCTCTTTTATTCTGAAATAATGATAGTCACACATGAAGTTGCAAAAATAGTAGAAATCTTCATCCAACTCTCCCCAGTAGTGACATCTTATATAGCTGTAGTATGGTAAGAAAACTAGAAAATTCATTGCTACATTACTGTTAACTACCTACAGACCTTATTCAATTTTCACTATTTTAAATATTTACATTTGTGTGTTTGTATGTGCAGTTCTATGCAATTTTATCCAATTTTAGAGATTTGTGTAATTACAAACAAGATACAGAAGCATTCCATCAACATAAAATAACTCCTTCATGCTACCTCTTTGCGTTTTTACCGACTCCCTTTACCTTCTGACATAGTTTGTCTCTGTGTCCCCACCCAAATTTCATCTCAAATTATAGTCTCCATGCATTGAGGGAGGGACCTGGTGGAAGATGATTGAATCATGGGGGTGGTTCCCCCATGCTGTTCTCATGTTAATGAGTGAATTCTCATGAGATCTGATGATTTAAAATTGAAGTACTTCATTCTTTGCTCATTCTCTCTTTCCCACTGTTACGTGAAGAAGGTATTTGCTTCCCCTTCACCTTCTGCCATGACTGTAAGTTTCCAGAGGCTTCTTAGCCATGTGGAACTGTGAGTCAACTAAACCTCTTTCCTTTATAAATTACACAGTCTCAGGTAGTTCTTTACAGCAATACAAAGATGGACTGCTACAGATAATTGGTACCAGGAGTGGGGTACTGCCCTAAAGATAACCTGAAAATTTGAAAGCACTTTGGAGCTGGGTAACAGGCAGAAGCTGCAACAGTTTAGAGGGCTCTGAAGAAGACAGGAAGATGTGGGAAAGTTTGGAACTTCCTAGAGACTTGTTGAATGATTTTAACCAAAATGCTAATAGTGATATGGCCAATGAAGTCCAGGCTGAGATGGTGTCAGATGGAGATGATAAAATTATTGGGAACTGGAGTAAAGGTCACTCATGCTAGGCTTTAGCAAAAAGACTGGTGATATTTTGGCCCTGCCTTAGATATCTGTGGAAATTTGAACCTGAGAGAGATAATTTAGGGTATATGGTGGAAGATATTTCTAAGCAGCAAAACATTCAAAAAGTGACCTGGCTGATTCTGAATGTGTTTGTTCATATGCATTCACAGAGATTATCTTAAAATGAAACTTTTATTTTTAAGGGAAATCGAGCAGTTTGGAAAATTTGCAGCCTGATCATGATGTAGAAAAGAAAAACCAATTTTCCGGGAGAAATTTAAGCTGGCTGCAGAAATTTACATAAGTAATGAGTAGCTGAATGTTACTTGCCAAGATGCTGGGGAAAATGTCTCTAGGCCATGTCAGGATCTTTGCAGCAGCCCTTCCTATCACAGGCCTGGAGGCCTAAGAGGACAAAATGGTTTCATGGTCCATCCCTAGGGCCCTGCTACTGCTCTGTGCAGCCTGAGAACTTGATACCCTGCATTTTAGCTGCCGAGCTCCAGCCATGGCTAAAAGGAGCCAAGACAGAGCTTGGGCTATTACTTCAGAGGGTGCAAGCCCCAAGCCTTGGCAGCTTTTACATGATGTTGGGTCTGCAGGTTCACATAAGGCAAGAATTGAGGATTGAGAACCTCTGCCTAGATTTTAGAGGACGCATGAAAATGACCGGATGTCCAGGCATAGGTCTGCTGCATGGGCGGAGCCCTCATGGAGAACCTCTACTAGGGCAGTGCAAAGTGGAAATGTGGGGCTGGATCCCCAGCACAGAGTCCCCACTGGACCACTGCCTACTGGAGCTGTGAGAAAGAGGGCCACTGTCCTTCAGACTCCAGAATGGTAGATTGACCAACAGCTTGTGCTGTGGGCCTGGAAAAGCTACAGGTACTCAATGCCAGCCCATGAAAGGAGCCACAGGGCCTGTACCCTTCAGAGCCACAGGGGTGGACCTTCCCAAGGCTGTGGAAGCACACCCTTTGCATCAGCATGCCCTGGATGTGAGACATGGAGTCAAAGGAGTTCATTTTGGATTTTGAAGATTTAATGACTGCCTGCTGTGGTTTGGACTTGCATGGGGCCTGTGGCTACTTTGTTTTGGAAATTTCTCCCACTTGGAATGAGAACATTTACTTGTACACCCTCTGTATCTTGGAAGTAACTTATTTGTTTTTGAATTTACAGGCTCATAGGCAGAAAGGACTTGCCTTGTCTCAGATGAAACTTTGGATTTGGGCTTTTGAGTTAATGCTGGAATGAGTTAAGACTTTGGGGGACTGTTGGGAAGGCGTGACTGGTTTTGAAACATGAAAGGGACATGAGATTTGGGAGGAGTCATGGGTGGAATGATATGGCTTTGCTCTGTGTTCCCACCAAAATCTCATCTCAAATTGTAATCCCGTAAGTCAAAGGAGGGACCTGGTGGGAGGTGATTGAATTATGGGGGTGGTTTCCCCATGCTGTTCTCATAATAGTGAGTGAGCTCTCATGAGTTCTGATGGTTTAAAAGTGTTGCACTTCCTTCTTCACTCACTCTCTCTTTCCTGCCACCATGTGAAAAATGTACTTGCTTTCACTTCACCTTTTGCCATGATTGTATAAGTTTCCTGAGGCCCCCAGCTGTGTAGAACTGTAAGTCAATTAAACCTCTTTCCTTTACAAATTACCAGTCTCAGGTAGTTCTTTATAGTATTGTGAAAAGACTAATACACTATCTATATTTTTGTTTGTTTTTACTTTTACAAGAATAGCTTGTGATATGCAAAAAATTTTGCTGATTTTATCCAAAAATGTTTAAAGATTTCTGAGATTTTGCCTCATAATGAGCAAGCAATCCTCAAGTTGTTATCATAAATAATTCTCTTTTATTTTCTTCTGGTACTTCTACATTTTCATTCTTACACTTAAATATTGTAAATCCTGATATAAGGTATCTTTTTGATAAATTTTATTTTTTTCAGATTATTACCTGGTTGTCTTAATGCTATTTATTTTTCTCCACTGATTTAAAGTGCTACTTTTTATGATTTATTAAATTTTTGTATATGTTGGCTTATTTCTAGACTGTCTATTCTGTTTTGCTGCCTTGGTGTAAGCATGTGCTATGGCTATAGCATTTTAATTGTTTTAGGTTTAGAATATGTTTGAATATCTGGTACACTAGTCCTCCTTAATTAACCTTTTTCAGAAATTTCTTGGTTATTATATTTAGAATAATTCTGTGTGGTTGCAAACAGAAATTTCTTTTAAAAAATTAATTGGGATCCTGTTAAATGTGAAATTTAACATAGGAAGATGTATATCTCCATTATGTTGACTCTTCCTATGTAAGAATTGGTCTGCCTTTCCATTTTTTCATATTTATTTTTTATTACTTTTAGCAGGTTTTAATTTTTTAACAATATAGCTCTTGTAATATATATCCTTATGGGTATACATCATGCCTTAGCTTCCTGATATGTTAAGTGGAGTAGCAGCTATGAGGATGAAACACATAATATATGTACATGACACATAAGAGGTACTCACTATAGCTTTTTAATAGTAATTATAACTCCAAATTATTATTATTATTATTACTATTATTTGTATCTGCATCAGTGTAAAGGTAGCAGAGAAACCACAGTAAGGCAAGAACTTTTCTAGTTATTCTAGACTAGACTAGTAAGACAGCTATTCTTTTACTTTTTCTTTCTCTGATTTATTTTTTACCCAATTTTTTCAGCACTTTCCAGTTTTTTTCAATTGTCAAACAAGGCAAATATACTATATGTGACTGAGTTAAACAAAAACCACTCCTGATGGCTGAGTAATCACTGGGCAGGAATTCTGACACTGGAATTGACTTGGGGCTCACTAGGGGTTTACCTGAAGGTGTGGGTCTAAGAGAGTAATTCACTTAAGTCACATTTTTATATTGGTTGATGGAGGTGAGAGAAAAGAACCAAAGTGTTTTTCTTTTTTCTTTGAAGGAAGGAGAAAGAAGGAAATTGTAGGAATATTAAGAGAGTTGCTCAAGTTCACCTAGCTATTATTTTTAAACTTTATTCTCGATCATGTTGTGTAAGGTTGCTATATTGAATAGTTATATTTAGGAAAGAAATGAAAAGGCTAAGAATGTATTGGAAATCACATTAGATCAATGGTAAATCAGTTTAACTGATGGACCCCTGACCATGGGCTAGAAGCTCCACTGCCCTCTTCTGGTAGAGTCGCCTAATGGCAAGTCCAGTTCCTGGGTGTATGGAAAGCTTATCTAAAACACCTGTCTTATCAACCAGCACCAAACATCACAGTTGACTACAAAATATTTTTAAAAAGACTTTTTATGATATTTAAAAACATATTCATACAGACCGACTTGTAAATTAGAAGGTGTTCACCGCAGGTTGAGAATTGATTAATATATTCGTTAATATATATATTTTAACAAATTTCAATAGGTTTTTGGAGAACAGGTGGGGTTTGGTTACATGGATAAATTATTCAGTGACTTCTGAGATTTTGGTGTACCCATCACCCAAGCAGTGTATGCTGCACCCAACTTGTAGTCTTTTAACCCTCGCCTCCCTCCTGCCCATCCCCTTGAGTCCCCAAGTCCATTGTCTCATTCTTATTCCTTTTCATCCTTATAGTTTAGCTCCCATTTATAAGTGAGAACATACAATATTTAATTTTCCATTCCTGGGTTACTTCACTTAGAATAATGGTCTCCAACTCCATCCAGGTTGCTGCTGGGTTTTTGAGTGATTATATGAGGGCAATTCCTTATACTGGGAATGAAGTGGTGAGCATCACAGGTACAGCCTTGACCCTCCTGGAGCTTGCAGTCTTGTGGGGAGTCAGGGATAATGCATCTAGTCATACCAGTAAACCTAATGTTACAAACTGGGAAAAGTCTATGAAGGGTAAGCACCAGGGCCTATCAGTGTGTATAACAGAAAGCAATGACGCTATTTGGCAGAAAGTTGGAGTAAGGACAACATCAGAAAAGGATTCCCTTAGGAAGTGGTGAAACTGTAGATGAGGTAATATTTTAAAACATAATTCCCATAATCCATATGCTGAAGCCTATGAATACCTCTAGGCCAAGAATCCCCACTCTCTGTAGTGGCATTCCTGGTCCTGTGATTTAGGTGGAGCAAAGTGTGCTGTATGGAAAGGTTTGGCTTTGGATAGAAGAGGTCGAGTTGATATTCTCCTTCTCTCCTGCAGGAGCAGTGGGGGCCTGCTTTCAGGGAGCCCCTACATGTGAGTTCCCAGACATGTTCAGAATGGTTCAGCGACCCATTTGCTTTCTGCCACGTCTCTAAGATTTTAGAACCACTCTCCTAATTCTACTTCCTCCCTCCCTTCTCTTCCTTTATTCTTCAGGGGACCAAGCTATTACTCACTGTGTGAACTTGGACCCTGAGTTTTGCCCTCAGGAGTATCATGAATTGATTTATTCTTTATTTAAAACGAAAAAAGAATTGAAGGATTTCCCAGGCTAGTGACTTTGATAAGGTTTAGACTTCATTTTATGATTCAGTATAAGAAAAGCCATCTCAGAGTCCCACCCTAACCAGGATGGGACCTGTCTAACCAGGGGTTTGCCTTTTGAGATGTGGGAAGAGATCAGATGTGGGGTGATATCATAGATGACACTTACAGAACACAAGCCAACTCGGTTTATTTTTGAGCCGTTTTCAGAGTGTCACTCAGATGGCATGGTATCCTCTCCCCTTAAAACAACAGCAACAAAAAATGAAATGGTAAAAGGCACTTTGTCTACAGTTACACCCTTTGTTCAATTCCCAACTTCAATATTTGTCCATTCATTTTTACTTCTAATATTTCTCCATGTTCTTAATAACTCCCCTTCTAGATACTCTGTCTTCTCAGCTCTTTTAGGCTTTGAACCCTACCTTAAACGCTGCCTGGTCTACAAAGTCTGCCTTAATTATGAGAAGCTGCATTATAAATAGTTGATTCCCTTACTCCTTCCACTTAAGCACGAAATAGCTCATTTTTGTCTCAATTAGTCTAATAGCCCTGGTAGACAGAAAGAGGATAGTTTCTAGAACACTGTATTCAATGTGCTATTCCTCATGTAAAAAACCCTGCTTTCTTACCATTTCAGCTTCTTTGGCCTTGTTTTCAAAGCCTTCTTTCCAGACTTAGCTCCTCCTCATAATGCCTCAAAATAAAATCTTTGCTCTAACCAAACTGGTTTGCTTACTCTTCCCCAAACGTAGTTTTCCTTTTTTCTGCCTCCTTTTGGGTTATGTCATTTCTACATTTACCAAGAATGAATTATTTATTTCTACTCTGACCTATCCAAATTGTATCATTTTTAAAGACCCAATTTAATCATTTTCTTCCCCTTTAATTCCTTTGCAAACCATGTAGATTTTCTCCCCTCTGTAGGATAATTCAATAGGGCTTCTAATCTGTATCATATTTGGCAATTAACCAAATTTTGCAAACACTGTACTGTTTTGCATTGTTAGAGTATGTCATAATTTATTTTTTTCCAGGTTTTGATATTTATCTCTTATCTTTCCAAATAATCTCCTGGTTATGGGGAAGGGTCTCCTATTAGATGTCTTGTGTCTCTTGCAGCGCCAGTCACAGTGTGTTGCTTCGTGGGACTCGACACAATTTGGTTACTGATTGTTACTTCTTTCCAAGACCCACATGATGTCCCAGGCTCTATGATGCTTTCAATACTTAGGAAGAAGGAAGTTGACACTGGAGATAATGGGAAACAGTCTTGAGTATAGAAGTAATGTTCATTAAATATGGTATTTGATTGATCACAGATGATGAAATCGATACTTAGAACAAGTATCAATTTCATAAAAGTGATTATGAGAAACATGCTCATGTTCACTCAGTCAACAAATATTTAACATTTCCAATAGGTATAAATTGCTATTGAATCTTGTTGGAAAAGACTGGAGCTACCAAGAAGATTCCAGAGTTTAAGACATTATTTATTAAGGCCTTCAAAAGCAAAGAGTACATCTTTTCAACATGCACACAGAAACAGACACACACACATATACACTTGCACAAACACTTTATCTCTTAGTACATTTTTCAAGGTACTGCTATGTACTACAAGGGGAAAACCTTCTCTTTTCACTTCTGAGTTCTTATGTATTTCTTTCCTTCTAAAACTGAGTTATTACCCAGCATTCAGCTCAGGGAACAAGCAGCCACTACTATGCTGGAACTCACAATGACAACCTGGTGAGCATGACACGCTCACAGGCTATGTGGTTCTGCACGTTGTGCCTGCAGGTGGGCATATGCATGGTGACTACCAGAATTATCCAGGCTCACTAGCCAAGAGACAGCTGCCAGTGCCATATGGAGCCTTGGGCTCGTCACTGCCATGTAATGCAGGGGGTCACAGACGGTAGAGGTCATAGGCCATTGAGGCCAGCAGCAGGAACTCAGTCACCCCCAAAGGCCAGGGAGAAGAAGAGTTGGGTCCCACATTGGGCAAATAGGTCTTCTTCTTTAGGAGGAAGTAAACCAACTCCGAGGGACCCCACTGGAGGTGTAGCAGGTGTCCATGAGTGAGAGGTTGCAGAGGAAGAAGTACATATGTAGGTGGAGCTGCATATCCAGCCAGATCAGGAGCAGGATGAGTTCATTTCCCAGTAGGGTCAGCAGGTAGGCATCCCCAAATAAGACAGAGTCCAGCCTGGGTCTGCCTGTCACTGGAGAGACCCACTAGCGTGAACTCACTCACCCAGGTCACCTTGTTTCTCCCCACGGAGCAGGTGGGTCAGGCTGCTATGGAAAAAAGTGGGTTAGAGAGGCCTGATCAGAATCAGAATTCACAGTCTGGCACTGAACAAAGGACGGTAAAGAGGACTGCAAATACTTGTATACTGTCTCTATTAGACTGTGAGCTTCTTGAAGTCAGAGATCTTTTCTGATTTTTAAAATATAAAGATTCCTAACAAATGTTTTACAAATAATATTTGTTGTGTCCATAAATATAAATGTTTAAAGTGTTTTTACAGATTATTCTCTTATCCCAATATGTAAATGTGTGTCCTGGAATTTGCCCTCATTCTCATTACTCAGGCTGGGGCCAGCGGCTCTTCCTGCTTCTTCTGTAATCTAGGTTGGACCAATGATAGAATAGTTCACTTGGTTCTCAGTATACTGATTAATCCAGTTTAGTTTTAGGTTGATAAGATCAGGACCTCATTGCAGAACATTATATCATCTATAATTATGTCCCAGCTTCTTAACATAATGCTGTTTCCTTGGTGAAATGTTGGCATCTGTTCAAATGTTAAAGTAAGTGATTAATAAAAGATGAATGCATACATCACTTATTTGCAATGACAACACTTGGAAACTGATGGTGCCCACAGATGAAGTCAGTAAGGGAGTGGCTGCAAAATCCTTTGAGCTTTGTTCTGGGTAAACCCTTCTGTCACAGCAAAGACATGTTTGCCTTTGGGGCACCTCCCTGTTTACTTTGCTGGTCTGCA
The DNA here is from genome assembly GCA_963574635.1 of Cheracebus regulus. Classification (NCBI taxonomy): domain Eukaryota; kingdom Metazoa; phylum Chordata; class Mammalia; order Primates; family Pitheciidae; genus Cheracebus; species Cheracebus regulus. Next base: position 6,351 of record CAUYQU010017975.1, on the reverse strand, counting down.
GCCCCTCTCAGAAGATAGAGAAGTCATTTTTTTCATGTGCTAAGAAATTGTATAGTTTTTATTTCTTTATGAATAGCAAGTCCCTTTAGCCCCATTTCAGTATTCACCTTGTTTCTTTGCAACATGGTGGGAGAATGTAGTGCTGATGATTATTATGAGAATAAAGAGAGACCATGGGAACATAGAGAAGAGTCTGACAGGTGGAACAGCCCATCTGGATGCTCATTAGGGGAGGTTTGAGAGAGAGAAAAAAAAACAAACTCCAGAAATTAGGGTTGCCTCTGAAAATCTCATAGGACCCAAGGTGGATACAAGATCAGAACTTTCAACATTAGCTGCATGTTAAAATCACCTGGGAAGCTTTGAACATTTTAGATGCCCAGATTACAGTCCAGAGACATTAGGCCAGCATCTCAGGTGGGTAAAACCCAGACATTAGTATATTCATAACTTTTAATGTTTCTTAGGCAATTATAGCATAAAACTAAGTTTGAGGATCACTGCTTTATTTTAATTTTTCGATTTTTTAAGCAGCCTCATGCTTTCTAATGTGGAGAAAATCACTGCTTTTGAGGGAACACTTGGCCTTATTTTTGAAGACTTAAGATATGTTTTTTTTGAGAGAGGAATGAATATGTGTTGAGATAAAGCTAAAAGAGTCTTTGAGAAAGAACGATCTTTTGGGCTGAACTCCTCATTCTTCATTTGAAAAAGTTGAGGCAAAGAGAATTTAAATAATCCGCCTCAAATTATGTTTTGAATCAATGAAAAAATTATCCTGGATATCCTGCCTTTGTATGCTGGGAACCTCTTAGCCTTAGTTCCTTAATTTTTTTTTTCCAACTTTTATTTTAAGTTCACTGGGACATGTGCAGGATGATGTCCAGGTTTCTTATATAGGTAAACATTTGCCATGGATGTTTGCTGCATAGATCATCCCAGTACCCAGGTATTACGCTCAGCATCCATTAGCTGTTCTTCCTAATGCTGTCCCTCCTCCTACCCTCTACCCTGCAACAGGCCCCAGAGTGTGTTGTTCCCCACCATGTGTCCATGAGTTCTCATCATTCAACTCCCACTTATAAGTGAGAACATTCAGTATTTGGCTTTCTGTTCCTGCATTAGTTTGCTAAGGATAATGGCCTCCAGCTCCATCCATGTCCTTGCAAAAGATATGATCACGTTCCTTTTTATGGCTGCATAGTATTCCATCGTGTATATGTACCACATTTTCTTTATCCAGTTTATCATTGATGGGCATTTAGATTGATTCCATGTCTTTGCTATTGTGAATAGTGCTGCAGTGAACATATGCATGCATGCATATTTATAATAAAATGATTTATATAAATCCCATACTTTGGGTATGGGATTGTTGGATCAAATGGTACTTCTGCCTCAGGTCTCTGAGTAATTGCCACACTATCTTTAATGGTTGAACTAATTTACACTCCCATCAATGGCGTAAAAGCATTCTTTTTTCTCCACAACCTCACCAGCATCTGTTGTTTTTTGATATTTTAAGAATAGCTATTCTTAATGGTGTGAGATGGTATCTCATTGTGGTTTTGATTTGCACTTCTCTAATGATACGTGATGTTGAGCTTTTTAAATAATTTTTTTAGCTGCATGTGTCTTCTTTTGAGAAGTGTCTGTTTGTGTCCTTTGTCCATTTTTTGGGAAATTTTTTTTCTTGTAAATTTGTTTAAGTTCCTAATGGATGATGGATATTAGACCTTTGTCAGATGGATAGAGTGCCAAAATTTTCTCCCATTCTGTAGGTTGTCTGTTTACTCTGTTGATAGCTTCTTTTGCTGTACAGAAGCTTTTTAGTTTAGTTAGATCACATTTGTCAATTTTTGCTCTTGTCACAATTGCTTTTGGTGTCTTTGTCATGAAATCTTTGCCCTTGCCTATGTCCTGAATGGCATTGCCTAGGTTTTCTTCTAGGGTTTGTATAGTTTTGGGTTTTATATTTAAGTCTTTAATCTACTTAAGTTGATTTTTGTATATGGTGTGAGGAAGGGGTCCAGTTTCATTTTCTGCATATGGCCAGCCAGTTCTCCCAGCACTATTTATTAAATAGGGAATCCTTTCCCCATTGCTTATTTTTGTCAGGTTTGTCAAAGATCAGCTGGTTATAGGTATGTGACCTTATTTCTGGGTTCTCTATTCTGCTCCATCGGTCTATGTGTCTGTTCTTATACCAGTACCATGCAGTTTTGGTTACTGTAGCCCTGTAGTATAGTTTGAGGTCAGGTAGCATGATGCCTTCAGCTTTCTTCTTTTTGCTTAGAGTTGTCTTGGCTATTCAGGCTATTTTTTTTTATTTCATGTAAATTTTAAAATAGTTTTTTTCTAGTTCTGTGAAGACTGTCAATGGTAGTTTAAAGGGAATAGCATTGAATCTATAAATTGCTTTGGGCAGTATGGCCATTTTTACCACATTGCTTCTTCCTATCCATGAGCATGGAATGTTTTTCTATTTGTTTCAGACATTTCTGATTTATTTGTGCAGTGGTTTGTAGTTCTTGAAGTTCTTTGTTTCTCTTATTAGTTGCATTCCTAGATATTTTATTCTTTTTGTGGCAATTGTGAATGGGAGTTCATTCATAATTTGGCTCTCGGCTTGCCTGAAGCTGGTGTGTAGGAATGCTAGTGATTTTTCCATATTGATTTTGTTTCCTGAAACTTTGCTTGAAGTTATTTATCCTTAAGAAGATTTTGGGCTGAGACAATAGGGTTTTCTAGATATAGGATCATGTCATCTGGAAACAGAGATAGTTTGACTTCCTCTTTTCCTATTTGAATGCTGTTATGGTTTGGCTGTGTCTCCACTCAAATCTCATCTTGAATTGTAGCTCCCACAATTCTCACATGTTGTGGGAGGGACCTGGTGGTGGGTAATTGAGTCATGGGGGTGGGTCTTTTTCATGCTGCTCTTACAATAGTGAATGAGTCTCATGAGATTTGATGGTTTTATAAGCAGGAGTTTCCCTGCACAAGCTCTCTCTTTGCCTGTACCATCCATGTAAGACATGACTTGCTTCTCCACTATGACTGTGTGGCCTCCCCAGTCATGTGGAACTGTGAGTCCATTATACTCTTTCCCATATAAATTACCCAGTCTTGGGGGACTAACTGATGGACTGAACGTCACACTGAGTAGTGGCTTCTTAAAATTCATCTTCTCATTTAGGTGATGAGGGAAGCCAAAGAACTACAATTCATGAGGGAAATAGGGGTGGGAATCCTCAGGAAATCCTTTCTCTTATTGGCCCCCACCTTATCTGTTCCTGGGGTTTGTATTCCCTTGTGCTGAGATCTCACTCTGAAAGAAGTGCCAGCACATTTTACAGGACTTATATTTCAAAAGTTTATTCTTATTGCCTCCATCCTTCTTTATTTTTCTCTCCATTATATATTTTTCCAGAGGTAATCAATGTTAGTATTATGTTGGTAACATATGGTACAATCATCCATATATTAAAATATACTTTATGGGATTGTATACAAATGTTTTTCTTTTATGGTTTATGATTTTATTTCTACCTTAAGAAATCTTTGCCATCCTAAGATGAAAGATTTTCTACTTTATTTTTTCCTAGAAGCTTTATGGTTTTACCTCTTATATTTAGATTTCTTATCTATTTCATGTTAATTTTGTATATGCAGTGAGTTAAGGGTTGAGGTTCATTTTCCCCCTTTATGTATATCCAAATGTTTTAGCACTTGTTTGTTGAAAAGACATACCATAAATTTTGATATACAGTATTGTGTTTTCATTTTTATTTAGTTCAAATGATTTTCCAATTTCCTCTTTCATGTTTGCTTTGGCCAATGGGTTAATTAAACAAGTGGTGTTTAATATCTAAATATTTGTAAGATCTTCCAGGTATCTTTCTGCCATTAATTTCAAATTTAATTGTATTATGATTAGAGAACATAGTCTGCATGATTTCAGTCTTTTAAAATTTCTTGAGATTTGCTTCATGGCCCAGTGGCTTATCAGTCCTGATGAATACTCCATGTGCACTTGAAAAGGATGTGTGTTCTGTTGACATTGGATGGAGTGTTCTATAAATGTTAGCTAGGTCTAGTTGGTTGATAGCATTGTTCAAGTCTTCCATATCCTCTGTATCCTTACTGATTTTCTGTCTGCTTGTTCATTTACTGAGAGGCAAGTGTTGAATTATTCTACTCTAATTGTGTATTTTTATTATTTTTTGAAAGAGTCTGGCTCTGTCATACAGGCTACAGTGCAGTGGTGTGGTCATAGCTCACTGTAACCTCTGTCTCTAGGCCCAACCACCTCAGCCTTTGGAGTAGCTGGGACCACAAGCCTGCACCACCATGCTGGGTTAATTTTTAAATATTTTATAGAGACAGTGTCTCACTATGTTGCCGAGGCTGATTTTGAACTCCTGAGCTCAAGTGATCCACCTACCTTGGCTTCCCACAGTTCTGGGATCATAGGCCTGAGCCATGATGCCTGGCCTGATACCTTTTTAAAATTTTTTCTTTTTTTTTTGCTGCATATATTGTGAAGCTCTGCTGTTGAATGCTTATACATTCAGGAGGTCAAGCTTACTATTATTTTATTTTGCAGGACCTAAACTATTATTAATCCCAGCTAGTGAAATTTAAATTTTACATATTTTGTTTTTCATCTTTATAAGTCCTATTTAGTTTCTTCTGTTTCTAGGCCTGCATTTGTTGACTGATTTGTTCCAAGTTATGAATCTTATTTTCCTGGTTTTTCAAGGTCTAGTAATTTTTTAATTGAATGTTAGATATTAGAAATCTTAAGTTGTTTAATACTTGATTTTGTTGTATTCTATTCAAGCATTTTAGACTTTTTCTGACAGTTACTTGTAAATTAGTTTGATGCTTTTGATTTAGGGTAAGTCTATGGTAGTCTTTTTCTAGGGTGAATTTTGCTCCACTTCTAAGACATGGCATCTTTACAATTCATATGGAGTGCTTTGTATATTCAGTAAGGTGATTTTATTCTAGCCAAAGACTACTAAAATGAATCCTGGCCCCATAGGAGTTCTGGAAGTTGTTTGTTTTATAGTTCTACAGTAATTTTTCTTTCTTGGGAGGTTATTTTTTCTCATTCTTACAGGGTTTCACACTCCTCACATACAGATTGGTGTTTAGCTAAGGACTCAAAGACTGATCTCTGGAGCAGGTTTCCTGTGTGGCTTATTCTCCCTACTAATCTCTGCATCCTTCACAGAGCAAGATTTTTAGATCTGTTTAAATTCCTTCTCTTTGTGCCACAATGTGGATATTGCCTCTTGGCAGAAAGTCTGGGTGATTGTAAGAATCACCTAATTATTTTTCCTTCTCACAGGAATCACAGTTTTGTGCTGTTTTTTAATATCTGAAAACAATGTTTTTAAATTGTTTTTCAGTTTTCTAGTTGCTTGCTAGTTGCTGGGTAATTCTGTCCTGTTACTTCTTCACGTCTGGGAGTAGAAGGCCTGTACAATTTTTAAAAATCTATTATTCTATATTCTTAGGGAGTTCTTTCACTTTATCTTTCAACCATCTTACTGATTTTTAAAAAAAGATTTCAGCATTGAAATGTCCCGTTTACATATAAGAAGGAAGGACTGTGCAGTAACTGTGGATTTACTCTGCAATTGTGTAGGTGGGACTATGCTGGGATGAGTTTTTGCCTTGGATGGGCAATCTTATCAGCATTGTAAGCATTTAAATTGAGGATAAATTATGTCAAGCGGCGGAGTTCACTTTAGAATGAGCAGGGAGGGAATTGATTAGAAAACTATTAGTTTCTACAATGCCAAAGGGGTGATATTTACTCGGTGAAAACAACACCAACACTACAGATTCTAGAACTTCCAAGAAATTTTATTTTATGTGTTAGAGAGACAGAGAAAAAAAAAACCATTTTTTTTCAGAGGATAAAGGCTGAGGACTTGATTCTGGTGGCAGATAGTGGTAGAGGAGCTGATCTGTGCAGCTAGGCACCTTCTATTACAAATGCCAAATCAGAATTTGTAACATCTCCTGAGTTCTAATAATCAATTGCTAATTCAACCATAGCTTTCTGTTTGTATATTCTAGTTGTGACAACCTCCTTTTTATCAATATAGTTTAACCTCCTTTATATTCAAGACATATATTGAACCCTCTAACCCAACATAATCCTACATATTCCATTCAATTTTATTTTATTTATTTTTTTTTTATTTTTTTTATTTTTTAGAATAAAAAGAATGAAAGAGAGAAAGGAAGAGGAAGAGATTTTAGAAAAAGAGAGAAAAGGAGAAAGAAAGAAACAGCAAAAGAAAGAAAAAATGAAAGAGAAAGAGGAAGAGA